>VSMD01020409.1:0-76622 GCA_008750895.1 Mirza zaza
TTCATAAAGATAATTTTAAGAAACTTCCCTATTTTGAAGCATTTCAGTATAAGGACATCTCCATCTAGCAGTTCTAATTCTGTCCTCTGGTGCAACACAGAACAAGTCAGTTTCTTCTTCTACCCAGGAGTCAGCCATTCAGATCATGAGCATATCTCTAGTCTTATTTTTTCCTCGAGATTAAACATTACTACATTAGTAGCATCTTCACAATCATTTTGAATGTAGTTAAGCTTTCCTGTTTTATGTTTTTTGCACATTTTATATGCATTCTATCTGTAAATCATAGAAAGAAATAGTGACTTATGTGAAATACTAATTAGAGACCTGTCTTGGGTTGGCATCCTTCTGCTATGCAAAACTCTAAATAGAGTTGTTCAACTAGCTGTGAAACCAACCCATGTTTCTCTATCACAAAGATTACACAAAAGTCTTTGTTACACAGTTTCCAAACCTCATTAGTTTATTAAGCAACTATGGACCACCTGAGAATATAAAAAGCTCCATATCAGATACTAGAACACAAGTCAGGAAAGACCTGGTCCCCTGGTGTGTGGAAGACCAGTATTTAGAAGTAACCACAGTGATGACTGAAGGAGGCTCAGGTGGCAGTGGGAGCACAGAAGGCAGAATTCTAACCCAGTTCCTGTCCTGGGGCCTCCTGTGGAGTGTGGAGCTTGGGCTCAATTCTCGGGGGTCAGACAAGGTTAGCACTAATAGCAGACGGTGCTATCAGTGGTGAATGCTGGTAAATGCTGGGCAGTAGAAATCTAAACCTTCATCCTGATGTTAATTTTTCTCCATTCAGTTAGAGCATCACTGTCTTTGCTAAAGAATTCAGAAGCAAAATGGTGGTTTAGTAACTCATTAAGCCTTCTCTTTGGAAAGATGTCCAAATGTCTTTACTTCTTTGTTCTTCTTGCGCCAAAATAGTTTGAAAAAGAGATCTAACCTTTTCCATGACAAAACTACCAAGGATACAGGATTTCTGTATTATTAGACTATCAAAATAAAAGCCAAAGTACCAAAAAGGCTGCTTAAATTGCTCTTCTCAACCACCATTTCCTTTGGAAGAAAAAAAATAATAGGTGAAAGAAGGAAATTGAGTGGGTAGAAGTAATCACAGGTAAAATTGGTAAGAATGCACTATGACCTCCTACTTCCATGACTGCAGGCTCTGTCTTTCTCGTTCTCTGATCCTCTTCTATACCATAGCACACACATCCCCAGCACACTCATTTGCTTACTGTCTCCTCTTCTCCCAATCCTACCCAGGGTCTTCTCCAGAGTTTCACTTTATTAAACTCATTAAAATACTAGCTAATGACAAAGGTGTTCATAGCCACATAAAGATCAGGAAATAAATTACCCAGATGTATTTGAGTTTACATAGTGAATCTGAAAGACCAGGAGTCTTTGAGACTCCAGTGCGTAAGGCTATAATAATCAGAATAATGCCCTTTTGAATTCTACCACTTTGACAGCCATCCTTCTGACTGATTAATCAGTCATTAAGCCAGCCCAGCAGATTACTTCCCACCTCATTTGCCCTTCCAAAACATATAGCCCAATAAGTATTATTTGAATCAGGCATCACTGTATAAATGAAAGGTGAACAAAGGAAGTGATGTGCAGGCAACTGGGAAATGAAGACTTGTGAGCAGAGAATTTTTTCATTCTCAGAATTATAGAGGCAAATTCAAAATTATTATAGATGTAGATTTTGAAATATAGCATTAATTTTTACTAGAAATTACATTTGACATAATCAAAAAACCATAACTTAAATTGGTTCCAAGCATATTCACAAGATGGGCTTTGATAAAGTAATAGAGATATTTAATGTTTTTATTTGGTTTTGTTTTCCCTTTGGAACCAGGTTATTCAGAGAATATTCTACACAGTCAACAGATCTTGGAGTGGAAAAATTACTTCGACAGAGATAAGAAAAAGCAACTTTTTGCAAGTATGTCTCTCACTCTCATTGGATTTCACATATAAAGAGCAATTTAAATAATTTCCTTCATTTAACAAATATTTGAGTACTTACCCTCTGCAAAATACTGTCACTACTTTCAGTCATTAAGTATTTATCAAATACTTACAATGGGACACTGGGATGTTTGGGGTAGGGAGACAAAGATGAATAGAATAACAAAGGATCTCTGACTGAGGCATGCACTGTGGAGCAAGAGAGACAGGTGTACCACACCTGTCTTGATAAATTCCAGAGACGTTTATAAAAGGTGCAGAGAGGCTTCACAGAAAAAATGCCATATGATCTTGACCCTGGAGGATATCAGGAGTTTACTAAGATAAAATATTAGAAGAAAGAGGATTCCAGATAGAGAAAGCAGCATAAGCAAAGGCTGGAAGCATGCAAATGTCATATTCAGGAACTGCCAAATAATCTTAAGTGTCCAAAGGCTCCCAGAAGTGACCAGAGATAGGGCTGAAAGAGTGTGGGCTGAGGCCAGGTTGGGAAGAGACTTACCAAAGCAATGGAAGATTTTGGACTTGATCCTGTCTGCAGTGACTCTTTACCCAGTACCTGCTAAAAATTTCTTTTAGGAAAGAATATCTTTCATTCAATTATTTTATTTATTTTACCAAATGAGAGAGTGAGTATTGACCACTAGTGGGAGCCTTTTACCGAGGTAATCTTCACGCCTGATTGTTTAAGCTTGCCTAAAGAAAGTGGAATTGTTCATACTTGGAAGGAAATAAAATGTTTTATTTTAAATGACTCATACTAAATGAAGCTTAGGCTAATAATACAGCCTTATTTACTGTTTATTTTTTCCTGTCTTCATCTGGGACAAAGTAATAAAGCCTTATCAAAATTAGCAGTCCATGATGGATATACAAACATTTTGTTATTCCAAAATGAACAGTCATCATCACAGTCATTGTTGATATTTATTGAACACCTAGTGCCTGCCTGGGCTCTCACTAGTTTTATTAATAATATGGAATGGGTTAAGATGGCAGTAATTCCATATTACCTCAAGATGATAATAATCCCTCACATTCCTGAAGCACATTATAGTTTGTACTTTTTGAATCATTATTATAATGACAAACCTTTTTTTAACCAATGATAAAATATAGGTGAATGACTTATATAAGATCACATAACCAGCAAGCTGCTGAACTGGAAACAAAACTCATGTGCTTCCTAGAGCATGATTTATTTTCCCCTCTCTCCTTTCCTACTCCTCTCCTTATTCTTCCTCTTAGTATTTAAACAAATACTCAAAACTTTCAAATAATATGAACACATCTATAGTAATAAATAAGCAGAAGTTGCTATTTCTCTCTTCACTCTGTGGGTTCATACTATTCTATTAACTTGTTTTTTCACTTAACAGGTGTCTTGGGGTTCTTTTCATTTCCATTCATATAAATTATCTCATTCTTTTAACTACTGCATAATCAATTACATGGCTAAACTAATTACATATTCTATTGATATTCAAATAATTTTCAGATTTCCTCTATTACAATGATGCAGAACGTCCTGGTTCTTTCCTCTGGTGTGTATATGAGTAAGAATTTCTCTAGAATAGACCACTGGAGAGAAAATCCTAGATGAAATATTAATAGTATTATGCATTTTTAATTTGATAGATCCTGCCAAGTTACCCTCCTAAAAGCCTGTACTAGTTCATACTTTCACTTATATAGTCACCAACAATAGAATTTATCTGTCATCTTCATTTAATGACAATCCAGTGGGTGAAAATGATAGTTCTTAGCTTCTGAAGATTTGTTTTATTGAAAGTATTCTACTTCAAACACATCAAAGGTCATTTTATAAAACAAAACATTACAAGCAAGTTTGGAAAAAAGAAAAACTTCTTTTACCACCCTAATACAACTGGAATCATTTTTGTATGTGTTCTAATCTCATTCATATACATATATGGATTTTAGAATTTTACATAGTTATTAGAGTATACAATCTTGTTTCCTATATTTTCTACTTACCACATCATGGTTTTCTTTTATTTGTATGTAGACTTAATAATTTTTACTAGCTGCATAATCTTCCATTGAACAGATTTATCATAATTTAATAATTTATGTTTTCAATTTTCAAAAATGTTTTGGCTTTCCAATGTTTACATTTAAAAATTTTTATCACAGTAATACACTTGCATTATGAAACAGTCCTCTTTCTCTCTTATGTTTTCACTTTGAATTCTGTTTTATCTTCTATTAATATTGATATGCTTTCTTTTTTATTAACATTTGACTAGTGTATGTTTGTCCATCTATTTTTTTAGCCTTCCATCTTAATTTTTTTTTAGGTATATCCCTTGTAGATAGTATATACCTAGATCTGTTTTTTGGATTAGGTTTTGATACTCAATTTAAATTTTTTAATAGGCAAATTTTACTCATCTATCTTTATTGTGACTGTTGATATATCTGGTCTCATTTTGTTTTTTCTGTTTCCTAAGTTCTATGACAGACCACCATGTGTCATCACTATTGTATATATAAGTATCGTTTATGGCAAACTTGATTTCATTACAAAACCGAACCTTGTATGTGGATGCCTACTCTTCTTAATATTGCTCACATAACTTTGAAAAGTTAAAAAGCAGTGTTAGTTTATGGCCATATAATTAAACCTGTTGTCTAATTGTTCTGTGCCTGTGGACCTCTGACTGGTTACAGTCCTCCTAGTAATGGTCCTTCTCTTTCCTTGCTTTTGTATCCTCCAGAGCATCTAATCCTTTGTTAAGCATATTATAGAGCTCAGCAAATTAAAGATAGGATGAGGTTGCCTAATAAAAAGTTCCTGATTTGTTACCAAAAACAAAATTGCAAATTCGATTTAAAACAAACGTTTGCTAGACTCTGTACAATGGCCAAAGCTGGTTTTTCATAATTTTGAAATTAATCTTTCTTTTTATACCATTTCAGACTCTAGCCCTTTTGGAAGAAGAAGAAGATATAAACCAAATTACAGATTACTTCTCCTATGAACATTTCTATGTTATTTATTGTAAATTCTGGGAACTAGATAGTGATCATGACCTCTACATCAGCCAGGCTGATCTATCTCGATACAACGACCAGGGTGAGTGAGTGACTCTGTAGATGCTAAGACTTAACCATTTTAAGAGTCATGTAAATTGTCCCTACTCATTATGAGAAATTCCCATTTCCTTAATTCTGTATCTAATCAAGCTGTCTTTATAGGGCCAAGAATTTTTAAGATATGCAAAGATAATTTAATTTTTATATTTAAAGGCCAGGTGTGAAAGAAGGGGTTTGGAGGTAAGCAATCAGTCTTAGTATTGATGAAGTGGTGGGTCTTTATAGTGATGTGTATTTCTGATGATGAACTGAATAAGATTCACACCTGTGTAAATCTATTTGAAAGAGGATATGTATATACCTTTATAAACTTTCCCATTTAACATTATTTCTATAAAAAGCCAAGGATGAAAATAATGTTTCTAACTTGCCAAGTTTATTTTCAAGAATCATAAAAACTTACTTTTGGCAATTTAATTCCAAAAGGTATTATCTCTACAGATGAATTTTGTGTGCTCTCTTTTGACAGAAAACAAAAAATTACTTATGATATTACCCTTTTTGCTTTCTTTTTGCCTATAGTAAACTTAGAACCTATTGCCTACTAATTTAATATTCTTAACCATGCACCATTCATTCTTCTCTCATAAGATTGTCCCTGGTGTATTTTTAAATGTCTTCTCAGGCACTGTTGATTTTTTTTAATCAGACTTTAGCTTTTTAGATGTAGTAGAGTTAATCTGACATACATGCATTGAATTTTGTTTCTGTTATTTGGTATATCTGTGACCAGTAGTATACAGCTTAAGAAAAGGGTCATCATACATGATGTCAAGTTTCATGGAGCGCTTTGCATATCTAGGAAACAGAGTTCTCATTCTCAAATTTTCAGATGCCAAGCAGACATCAAGGGGAACTGCTCAAATGTACTTATTTGATCACTATATTAATACTGTTACATCCCTTCTTCAAGTAATCATAAACTTCCTGTCACCAGAATAGCAGAAAGATGAAGATATTTAAAAGGGTATGAGGCCAGCTTTATTAGCTGTGCATCTTCCCATTACCAGTAACTAGATCATCTGTATAACATGAGCCAGGGTCCAGAGATCATGCACAGCCCTATGGCTTTAAAGCACCCTCTCTGGATCATATAACCATAATTCTTTCTAAGCCCCTAAATATTGTATATACTCACATAGCAAGTCAAGAGCTATCCATATTAATTGGGTGAAGTCTGGAAAAGCAGGCCTCTGGGCCTGCACAAATGAAGGAACCACTAAATGCTACATAATTATCCACTCGCCAGACTGTCCCTAAGGAGATAACGTGGAACAATACAGTCTTCAATTTAGGAGCCAAACCCTCTAAAGCTAAAAAAAAAAAAAAAAAAATTGCCTTTTTAAAAAGATGTTAGCTTTAGAATTAAATATTCTTGCCTTTCGTATATAGCCTTTTTTTTTCTCCTATCTAGTACTAATTATTAACCCTATAAACCAATGTCCAAAGTATAGAAGGTCTTTATATAAGCTTCCATGTGTGGCCAGGTATGGCTGTACTGATAGACATATTCTCTTCATCAAACTAATGAACCTTTATGCTGACTGTACCTAACTAACTCTATGCAGAAGATCAGATGTGGATAGCTGCTAAATTCCTAAAACCTCATAACTGGTCCTGACATTTTAGTGTACATGCTATTGCCTGGAGCACTTGTTAAATAAATAGGTCTGAGATCCCTAGGCCTTTTTTTCTTTTTTTTTTTTTTTTAATGGAGATAGGGTTTAGCTCTGGCCCAGGCTGGAGTGTAGTGGTGCAATCATAACTCACTGCAGCCTCAAATTCCTGGGCTCAAGAGATCCTCCTGCCTCAGCCGCCTGAGTAACTTAGGGCTACAGGTGTGCATCATTGCACTCAGCTAATTTTTTCTGCTTTTTGTAGAGATGGGTGTCTCACTTTGTTGCCCAGGCTGGTTTTGAACTCCTGGCCTCAAGTGACCTGGGATCCCCAGCACAGCTTGGATTACAGGCATAAGCCACCACACCTGGCTTCCTTTCCTTTCTTTTCCTTTCCTTTCCTTTTTCCTTTCCTTTCTTTTCCTTTCTTCTAATGCCTTTGGTTATTTTAAAACCACCAGAGATTCTCTAGGATCTATCATAGTAAGCAACATACTATCTTAAGATAAAATTGTCTCTCTCTAATAAATAAAACTTACTGATAGAAAGTCTAAAAATTTTATATCTTGTTATATCCTAGACTTTCATAGAACACAAATATAAAAGGACACTTATGATATGTTTTAGTATCTTCTATAAAATTCTACTTGAAAGCATTCTCCATTGTTTTATTCTGTTTTGTTTTATGTTATATTGTATTAGGAGCTACACAATCAGTTCCCCCTTGAATTTAATGCTAGGATAAAATTTGTCTTATAGAAAAATACATCTCATTGGATAAGAAGATCAATACAAATCCTGTACATTTTCATCTTAGTTGTCAGGATGTTCAGAATTAACTTAGCACTCAACTATATAAATACTTCCCAGATATCAGGGACATTCATTTGCCTGTTCTTTTTAAAAATTATTGATTAGTGGATAGTAAGCTACCTCAAATTCTTACTTCCAAAAAGTATAAATCATACATAAGAAAAACTTAAGTCTTATTCTCATGATGGAAGATTGTTATGGTTTATTTACCTTATAGCTAATAAAAATAAATTTGCCAAAAGTATTGCATTATGTAGTACGTTTCTAACTAGCTTTGTAATTTCTTATTTATATTTAGCTTCATCAAACAGAATTATTGAAAGAATATTCTCTGGTGCAGTAACAAGGTAAGAAGTTGTTTAAAATCTGAGTTTAAAAATGAACTGCAAGTGATACTGTAATGATCTCATTTTAGCAAGACTTCCTGCATAATTTGGCAGTCGTACTGGGTGAAATAATATCCTATAAAACATACTGATGGTTAATATTATATAAGACAGTACTTCTTTAATATGACTATTAATCCTATATCTAAATACACATAACAGTATTTGATCCCAGTGATTATTTATTTGCATTAAAATTAGAAATCAGATTTCTTTTCTTCACATTTGCAGATGCCTTCTGATTTCACCCTCTTAGGCATCTGAAAAGAAGATATGTCATGGAAGGGTTACCCTTTATGAGGCATCCAGCATTCTAAAGTTTTAAAAATTTTAACTAAATTTCCAAAGAAGACTGTTACTTTATTTCTTAGTCTACCGTTCTATTAAATGTATCTGAGTCATTGCTCAGGAAATTTTATAACCATGTATTTTCTTCAGGGGAAAAACAGTACAGAAAGAGGGAAGAATGAGCTATGCAGATTTTGTTTGGTTTTTGATCTCTGAGGAAGACAAAAGGAACCCTACCAGGTATGACTTCTAAGTTTCCTTTGCCAAGATGTTAAACACATGCACAAAGTTTGAAAAAGGCATGATGCATACCTTGTGAAGCTAACTCAGCCTGAGGATACTAAGATAGATTAGTCTCTGGCCTCTTGGAGTCTAAGAAAGGGAATAGGCACTGAATTCATGACATAGGCATATCAAGAGAAGTGCTATTACCCACAGAAACAAAGGTGAAGTGACATGTAAGTGGACCCTGAGGGATAAGTAGGACTAGTAAGGATTTATATAGTATGTGGGAATAGATAATGTAAATTTTAATTTTATGATCTCAATGGTAGACTGGAAGAGGGAGAGAAAAACAAATTGTAGTGATTAGTATATAAGAACATGTGTTTGTTCTTTCAGTTGAAATCATCACTCCCTTTCCTTGACACTCTCAAATATACTTTGATTTATAATTGTGAATTGATTGATTTATAATTGTGAATTTATACATCTTTTTCTCCCATTGCTATCTCTCATTTAAGCCAAAAATCTAGTTGCCTTACTTCTTTTTATCCCTAGCTTGTGTAACACAATGCCTTATACATAGTTTGTGCTCAGTGCCAAAGGAGGGGAGGGGCTGTAGTCCTTGATGGTGCTTATAGATATAACCAACTCAGCTGTCTTCATATTGGTTCAAAAAGTTATCTAAATGTTGAATATATTCTTTGGAAATATTTGTTGAAATAGAAAAAAAATAAGCCATTTCTTCTGGCAGCTTGTTATATTATTTTTAAATGACTGTTATCCATTTCAAAAGTAATAATTTATTGTCCCTTATAGGTAAATAGAAAACATAGATGAAAAGAAAGAACAAAATAAATTGTAATACTAGTAATTCTAATATCCGGGAAAAAGACTTCATTAAAAGTTAGCATTCGGCCGAGCGCGGTGGCTCACACCTATAATCCTAGCACTCTGGGAGGCCGAGGTGGGCAGATTGCTCGAGGTCACAAGTTCAAAACCAGCCTCAGCAAGAGCGAGACCCCGTCTCTACTAAAAATAGAAATAAATTAATTGGCCAACTAATATATATAGAAGAAATTAGCCGGGCATGGTGGCACATGCCTGTAGTCCCAGCTACTCGGGAGGCTGAGGCAGTAAGATTGCTTGAGCCCAGGAGTTTGAGGTTGCTGTGAGATAGGCTGACGCCACAGCACTCACTCTAGCCTGGACAACAGAGTGAGACTCTGTCTCAAAAAAAAAAAAAAAAAAAAGGTTAGCATTCATTATAGTGTTTTTTCAAATACAGATAGAGTATCCCTTATCCAAAATGCTTAGGACCAGCAGTGTTTTGTATTTCAGGTTTGTTTGTTTTTTCAGATTTTGGAATATTTGCATTATACTTAGTGGTTGAACATCCCAAATCCTAAATGTTCCAGTGAGCATTTCCTTTGGGCATGACCTTTGAGTGTCTTGTCAGTGCTCAAAAGTTTTGGATTTTGGGTCATTTTGGATTTCATATTTTCAGATTAGGGACATTTAACCCATATACTTTTTTTTTTTTTTGAGACAGAGTCTCGCTTTGTTGTCCAGGCTAGAGTGGGTGCCGTGCCGTCTGCCTAGCTCACAGCAACCTCAAACTCCTGGGCTCAAGCAATCCTACTGCCTCAGCCTCCCGAGTAGCTGGGACTACAGGCATGCGCCACCATGCCCAGCTAATTTCTTCTATATATATTAGTTAGCCAATTAATTTCTTTCTATTTATAGTAGAGATGGGGTCTCGCTCTTGCTCAGGCTGGTTTCGAACTCCTGACCTCGAGTAGTCCGCCCGCCTCAGCCTCCCAGAGTGCTAGGATTACAGGCGTGAGCCACCGCACCTGGCCTAACCCATATATTTTTACATACTGTTTGTACTTTTAGATTATTTCCATTGGATTAAATCTGAATTGCTGTATACCCCAAATTTTTAATGGAATGCTCTCCTAAATATCCTCTAATAACTACAGCTAAATAGTTGTTATATCTACAGTTTTTTCCATAGACTAAATACCCAGATAAGTAATTGCTAGGTTAAAGGATAGGCATATTTTTAAAAAAGAAAAATGGTATCAGTTTATATCTTTATCAACAAGGTATTGAGCATATTTCCTAGAACCCTTACTAATAGTAGGTATTTTCCTCTGAAAAATATTTTCCAATTTGAAAAATAAGAATAAAGTATCAATTTATATTTCTTTGATTACTAGAAAGGCTGAATTTATATGTATTTGCCCATTTTAATTTCATCTCAGGTGACTTGCCTTTTTCATATGTTTTGCACATTTCTGCTGGATTAAATTTTTAAGTTTATTGCTTAATGACATACACATTGTTTTTTAATTAATTTATTTTTTTTTAATTCAAGCTATTATGAAGATACATTTAATGCATTTGCCTTCACCCAAGCCAGGGCTACAAGTATGCCCTTTCCCCATACAGTGCGCTCCACTTCCATTATTTATGAGTTTATCCCCTCCCCCAAGAGTAATGAGTATTGCTACCACATGAGCACCTTAGTGTTGATCAGTTAGTACCAATTTGATGGTGAGTACATGTGGTACATGTTTTTCCATTCTTGTGATACCTCACTTCGAAGGATGGGCTCAAGCTCTATCCAGGATAAGAGGTGCTAGTTGACCATTGTTTTTTGTAGTTGAGTAGTATTCTATGGTATACATATACCACATTTTATTAATCCACTCGTGTATTGATGGGCACTTGGGTTGTTTCCACATCTTTGCAATTGTGAATTGTGCTGCTATAAACATTCGAGTGCAAGTGTCTTTTATAAAATGTCTTTTTTTTTCCTTTGGGTAGATGCCTAGTAATGGGATTGCTGGATCAAATGGAATTTCTATTTTTAGCTCTCTGAGGTATTTCCAAATTACTTTCCACAGGGGTTGTACTAATTTGCAGTCCCACCAGCAGTGTAAGAGTGTTCCAATCTTTCTGCATCCACGCCAACATTTATCGATTTGGGACTTTTTGATAAAGGCTGTTCTCATCTGAGTTAGGTGATATCTCATTGTGGTTTTGATTTGCATTTCCCTAGTGATTAGAGATGTTGAGTACTTTTTTATATGTTTGCTGGCCATTATTCTGTCTTCTTTGGAGAAGTTTCTGTTCATGTCCTTTGCCCATTTATTGATGGGTTGTTTGATTTTTTCTTATTGATTTTCTTAAGTTCTATGTAGATTCTTGTTATCAGCCCTTTATCAAATGTGTAGAAAGCAAAAATTTTCTCCCATTGTATAGGTTGTCTGTTTGCTCTAATGATAGTTTCCTTGGCTGTGCAGAAGCCTTTTTATTTGATCAGGTCCCATTTGTTTATTTTTGTTCCTGCTGTGATTGCTTAGGGGTCTTCTTCATAAATTCTTTGGCGAGGCCAATGTCTAAAAGAGTCTTCCCAACATTTTCTTCAAGAATTAAGGTTTCACACCTTAGGTTTAAGTCTTTTATCCATCGTGAGTTGATTTCTGTGAGAGGTAAGAGGTGGGGATCTGGTTTCAATCTTCTGCATGTGGATATCCAGTTTTCCCAGCACCATTTATTGAATAAGGATTCTTTTCTCCAATGTATATTTTTGTCTGCTTTGTCAAAGATTAGATGGCAATATGAGGATGGTTTTATATCTTGGTTCACCATCCTATTCCAAATGTCTATATCTCTGTTCTTGTTCTATTATTATGCTGTTTTTGTTGCTATAGCCTTGTAGTAAAGTTTGAAGTCTGGCAGACTGATGCCTCCCAATTTGTTCTTTTTGCTTAAGATAAGTATTAAAAATTATGAAATACATGCAATCAAAAACCTCATAATTCCATGACCAATAGTTAATGTCTTGGTATATATCCTCCTTTTCCCCCTCCTCTTATTCCCCCTTCCTACTTCTTCCCCTTTTCCTCCCTTTTCCCCTTCTCCCTGCTCCAATGATACAGTATGATAAATGGGATTATACTATATATAGTTTAACACATTTTTCCATATATAGTACATTTTCATATCAATAAGTATGCATGTGTAAATTTGTCATTAATGTATTATTTTGAAGGCTTGGGGTGGTTTCAGTTAGATTACCTAAATTTCCAAAGATTTGAAGATGTGCATTTTTTCTTTTCACTTTTTTGGTGTTTTTTTTTTTAACCCTCTCAATCTCAATCTTTCATTTTTTATGTTTCATATTTCCTTAATTATGGAAAAACTTTTCTCAAATACTTCCCATCCATGTTTTTCTTTTTCTGGAACCCCTATTATTCCACAGGAACAAATGAAGAAAACCAGAATGGTAGTTAAGTTCAATATAACAAATTCTGTAATATAAAAAATTCCCTTACTTCTCTCAGCTTCTTTAAAAAGCATAAAATCATATAAAGTAGTAATTATGACAATTATAACTGTAATTATTGAGTTTTTAATATGTATAGCTGTAAGTTGTATGACAATAATAGTACAAAAGAGGGAAGAAAGAATAGAGCTATATAGGAGTAATATTTCAGTATCCCACTGCAATTAAATCAGCACAAATCTGAAGTCAATTTTGACAAATTAAGATGTATATGGTGAGCTCTAGAGCAACCACTAGGAAATTAACTAAAAATACATAGTGAAAGAATCATTAAAGGATTAAAATGTTAGAAAATATTCAGTTAATATAAAAAAAGGGGCCAGGAACAGTGGCTCACACCTATAATCCTAGCACTTTATGAAGCCAAGGTAGGAAGATCACTTGAGGCCAGAAGTTCAAGACCAGCATGAGCAACAGAGTGAGACCCCACCTCTACAAAAATTAGAAAAATTAGCTGCGCATAATGGTGCAGACATTACTTATGAAGCTGAGGCAGGCAGATCACTTGAGCCCAGGAGTTTGAAGTTGCAGTGAGCTATGATGACACCACTGCACTCTAGACCGGGCATGAGAGCAAGACCCTGTCTCCAAAAAAAAAGAAAGAAAAGGGAAAAATGTTAAAATGTACAGAAGACAAAAAGTAAAACAACAGATGTAATCCAACTATAGCAACAATAACATTAAAGGTGAATGTATTAAATCATCCACCAAAAGGCAGAGATTACCAGACTAGATACAATTATAAAAACAAAATACAATTACAGGTTGAGCATCCCTAATTCAAAACTCCAAAATCTGAAACACTCTAAAATGCCAAATTTTGAGTACCAACATGATGCCACAAGTGGAAAATTCCACATCTGACCCATCATAACTGTTTACAGCCAAAACACAGGTGCATAACACACAGGTTACTCAGCATACCCAAGGAGAAAAGACCCTTCCAATCCCCTTCAACTACAGTGTGTCTTTTCTGTGCACCCATAGATTTCCCCAGCACAAGCACACCCACAAAGGGTAATAAAATTGCATGTGTGCAAGCCAGATACCCTACTGGCATGTTCTCCTTAATGCTTCAAATGGACCCAAGACCTACGCGCCTTACTCATTGTGTTTTTTGCTTATTCTTTGCTCTGTGGTAGAAATATACTGTTGAAAATGTCAAAAAGGCCTGCAGATACCCCGTAACAGTGGTAAGAAAAAGAGGAAGCATTTTGCGTTTATAGCATAGAAAGTCAAGCTGTTGGAGAAACTGGACAGTGGTGTAAGTGTAAAACATCTTAAGAATATGGTGTTGGAATGACCACCATATATAACTGGAAGAAATAAAAGAATAAATTTTTGAAGTTCTATGTTGATAGTGATGAATAGAAAGAAGTCAATGAAAAACAGAAAGACATTTCATAAAGCTAAAAATGAAGATCTCAACTGTGTATTAAAAGAGTAGGTTTTTCAGCGTTGCAGTGAACATATGCCATTGAATGGTATGCTGATTATGAAATAAGCAAAACTCTATCATGATAAACTAAAAATTGAAGGTAATTTTAATAAAATACATGGTATTAAATTTTTAAAGATTTGCAGTAAAAAAGCACCTGCTGATCACAAAGCAGTGGAAAAATTTATTGACGAGTTTGCCAGGGTCATTGCTGATAAAAATTTTATGTCAGAACAAGTACTATAATGTTATAGAAACATCACTGTTTTGGCATTATTGCCCCAAAAGACACTGACTACAGCTGATGAGATAGCCCCTACAGGAATTAAGGATGCCAAGGATAGAATAACTGCTGGGATGTGCTAACACAGCAGGCATAAGTATAAACGTGCTATGATAAGCAAAACTTGCATCCTTACTGTTTTCAAGGAATGACTTTCTTATCAGTCCATTATTATTCTAACAAAAAAGCATGGATTACCAGGGACATCTTTTCTGATTGGTTTCACAAACGTTTTGTACCACTGGCTTATGCTCACAGCCAGGAAGTTTGACTGGATGATGACTATAAGATTTTGTTATTCCTTAAGAACTATTCTGCTCATCCTCCAGCTGAAATTATCATCAAAAATAATTTTTATGAGCCAGGAACAGTGGTGTACACCCTGTACGGGCTCAGATATTCAACAGACTGAGGCAGGAGGATCACTTAAGCACAGGAGTTCAAGACCAGCCTAGGCAACCTAGTGAGAACCTGTCTCAAAAAAAGAAATAACAACAGTAATGTTTATGCCATGTCCTCTCCCCCAAATGTGACTTCATTTATTCAGCCATGTGGTCAGGGTATCCTTAGATCAATGAAGAGTCAATATTAAAACATTTTGTTTAATAGCTTGCTAGCAGCAGTGAACAGAGGTGTCAGTGCAAAGGTTTTCAAAAGTAGTTTAATATGAAGGACGCCATATATGCTGTTGCCAGTGCTAGGAACACAGTGAATAAATGCACAGTTGTGCATGCCTGGCACGTCTGGCCTGCAAGTATGTTCAGTGATGATGATTGAACAGGGTGGTGATTTGAACGATGCCATAGTCAAGCGAGAAAAAAAATGATGGCTGACCTTACATATGCCAAAAAAATACCTTCAGAGTCCATTAGTAAGCTGGAAGAAGTGGTTATTGAAAAATTTTTTTTCAGCATATTATGGGGGTACAAATGTTAAGGTTACATATATTGCCCTTGTCCCACCCTTCCCCCTTGAGTCAGAGCTACAAATGTGTCCATCCCCCAGTTGGTGCGCATCACACTCATTAGGTATGTATATACCCATCCCCTCCCCCCCACCTGCGCGACACCCAATAGATGTTATTCCTGTATGTCCACTTAGGTGTTGATCAGTTAATACCAATTTGCTGGTGAGTACATGTGGTGCTGAAAATTTTTTAATATTGATAATGAGACTCCAGTTGTTCATTCATTGATTGACCAATGGTGAAATAGCCAAAATGGTTCTGAATTGAGGTGATTTTGGTAACAGTGACAACAAAGATGACATTATTAACACTGCAGAAAAAAGTGCCTATAGATGACATGTTGAAAATGTGTGGTGGGCTTATTGAAAGACCAGAGCATCATGCATTCAGAACAAAAAATTATGTCAGTTTATAAAATCACAGAGTGACTTCTGAGACAAAAACCATTGTTAATGAGGCAAATGATTCTGGAGGAAACATTATAATAAACCATCTAGCAGGATGCTTCATCATCCCTAAAGGACCCACTTTCTGGTACCTCAACTGCTTGTCATGTTTATTCACACCTAAAAAAGTAAAATACAGTACATAGTAACCTTTTAATCAAAACACAGCATCATAGGTAGCGGCGTAAAGCCTGCCCTTGTTAGTTGTTGCTGTTGGTAAACAGCTGATACAGGTATTCTGGTGATACTATGGTGCTGCTTAGTTACCCTGAATACATTTTTTTCACTGTATTAACGGTATGTCATATTTTTCACTGTTAAGCACTTACATATGAATAAGAGAAAGAAAATGATTGCTTATTGATAGCATATAAATTCAGAATCAGGAATGATGGTGATGCCAAACAACCACAGATTGGCCACATCGGTGGCTGAGATAGTGGCATCTTTGCTTTCTGATGGTTCCATGTTCACAAACTTTGTTTCTGCACAGAATTATTTAAAATATTATATAAAATTACCTTCAGGCTTTGTATATAAGGTATATATGAAACATAAGTGATTTTCATATTTCAAGATATCACATTATATATATGCAAATATTCAAAAATCCCAAATAATCCAAAATCCAAAACACTTCTAGTCCCAAGCATTTCAGATTCAGATAGGCGGTACTCTTTCTGTATATGCTGTCTATGCTATCAGGAGACACTGATTTAAAGATTTAAGAAGTCAAAAAAAAAGAAAGAAAGTAAAAACATGGAAAAAAATCATATAAACATTAGCCACAAAAAAAGCTGGAGTAGCTATAATAGATATCAGAGAAAATAAACATCTAATACAAAAATCATTATTAGAGAGGGGGAGGGGGGAGGAGGGGATGGGTGTACACAAACACAACGAGTAAGATGTGCAACGTTTGGGGGATGGACATGCTTGAAGCTCTTACTCAAGGGGGGAGGTGGGCATGGGCAATATAAGTAACCTTAACACTTGTACCCCCATAATACGCTAAAATAAATAAATAAATAAAATCATTATTAGAGACAAAGAAGGACAATTTTATATGATAAAAGGGCCAATCCAACAGAAAGACATTATAATTGTAAGTACCTATACACCTAACAATAGAACCCAGAAATACATGAAGCAAAAACTGACAGAATGGCAGAGAAAAGTAAACAATTTGATGATAATCTCATTGGAGACTATTACCTGGCTTTCTGTTTTTATTCCCCACCCCACCCCACCCCCAACAGAGTCTCACTCTGTCATGCAGACTAGAATGCAGTGACATGATGATAGCTCACTACAGCCTCAAACTCTTGGGCTCAAGCGATCCTTCTGACTCAGCCTCCCAAGTAGCTGGGACTGTAGGCACACGCTACCTCACCCAGCTTATTTTTTAATTTTTTTTGTAGAGACCAGGTCTCACTCTTGCCCAGGCTGGTCTCAAACTCCTGGCCTCAAGCAGTCCTGCCTCAGCCTCATAAAGTGTTAGGATTACAATCATGAACCACTGCATCTGGTATTGCCCCACTTTCAATGATGGGATCAAACAACCATGAAGAAGAGCAACAAGGAAATAGAAGTATGAACAACAGTATAAATACCATAATCAAAACTGTAAACCACCTAGACCTAACAGACATTATAGAACTCTCCATTCAAGAATGATAGGATACTTGTTCTTTTGACATGTACATGGAACATTCTCCAAGATAGGACATATGGTAGGACATAAAACATTTAAATAAATAAAATTAATGAATTCATACAAAGCATTTTCTGTGATCACAATGGATTAGAATTTAAAATTAATAATAGAAATTTGGGAATTCATAAATATATAGAAACAACAGTTTAAATGAGTCAAAGAAGAACACATGAATGAAATTAGAAAATATTTTGAAATGGATAAAAATGAAGACACAACATACCAAAACACTGAGATGAATGGAAAATCAAAACACAATATACCAAACTTATGGGAGGTATTTAAAGCAGTGCTAGGGGAAATTTATAGCTGTAAACACATATATTAAACAAGAAAGATCTCAAATCAATAACCAAAACTTCCACCCTAAGACACTAGGAAAAAGAACAAATTAAGGATAGCGAACAGAAGGAAAGAATAAAGATTTGAATGGATAAATAAAATAGAGAGGGGAAAACAAATAGATTTTTTGTTTTTAGAGACAAGGTCTTGTTATGTTGCCTGGGCTGATCTCAAACTGTTGGCCTCAAGTGATCCTCTCACTTCAACCTCCCAAAGTGCTGGATTACAAGTGTGACCCACCACACCTAGACAAAAATGAAATAGAAAAAAAAACTAAACCAAAAGTTGATTTCTTTGAAAAGATCAACAGTATTGATAAGCCTCTAGCTAGACTGATCAAGGAAAATAAAAGAGAAGATTCAAATTATTAAAATCGAGAATGAAAGAGAGGACATCACTGCCAATGTTATAGAAACAAAAAGGATTATAACAGAAGCCTGGGAACAACTTTATGCTAACAAATTAGATAACTTAGACAACATAAACAAATTCCTGAAGGGACACAAACTATAGAACTGGCTCAAAAAGAAATAAAAAGTCCGAATAGGAAAAGCAATCCCAAGCTGACAATGCTACTGAAGAATGCCACCAAACATTTAAAGAAGAATTAATAATTCTTTACAAACTCTTCCAAGAAACAGAAGAGGAGGGAACACTTTCCAACTCGTTCTATGAGGCCAAATATCACCAGATACCAAAACCAGGTAAAACATTATAATAAAACTATAAACCACTAGCTCTTTTAAATATAGGTGCAAAAATGTTCAACAAAATACAAGGAAGCTGAATTCAACAATATATAAAAAAGATTACATACCATGACCAAAGTAAGACTTATCCCAGAAATGCAAGGTTGGTTTAACATCTAAAAATCAATGTAATCCACCATGTTAATACAACAAAGGATAAAAACCATGTAACCATCTCAGTAGTTTCAGAAAAAGCAGTTGAAAAAATCCAGCACTGCTTCATGATAAACACTACACAAACACACACACATACCACTTAACAAACTTAGAAGGGAATGTCTTCAACCCCATAAAGGGTATCTGAAAAATGCACAACTAACAACTATTTAATGGTAACGACTGAAGGCTATCTTCTTCAGAGAAAAGAAAAGGATGTCTACTCTCATGGCTTCTATTCAGCATAGTACTAGAGGTTCTAGTCAGGACTGTTAGGCAAGAAAATGAAATAAAAAGCATCCAGATTGGAAAGGGAGAAATAAAGCTATCTACTTGAATATGATATTATCTTATCTATCAGAAACCCTAAGAAGAACTCAACTAAAAAACAGTTAGAACTTAGTAAAGGCTAAGTGAGAGTGTAGGATATACAGTAATCAATTCTATTTTTATGCACTAATAATGAAAAATCTAAAAACTGAAATTAAGAAAATAATTCCAGTGATAATAGCAGCGAAAAGAATAAAATACCTAGGAATAATTTTAACAAAAGTACAGAACTTATACTCTGAAAACTACAAAACATTGTTGAAAGAAATTAAAGAAGATCTAAATGAAATGAAGACATCCCATGTTCATGGATCCAAAGATTTAATATTGTTAAATGGCAGTAATTCCCAAAGTGATCTACAGATTCAAAGCAATTCCTTAAAAAATTCCAGGTAGTTGCTATTTGGTTTTGTTGTTTGTTTGGTTGGGTTATATGGTGTTTTTGGTTCGAAAAATAGAAATGCTGACTCTTGACACCAAAGGCATAAATAACAAAAGAAAAAATGGATGACTTCATCAAAATTTAAAACTTTTGTGCTTCAAGACACTATCAAAAGGAAAATGGCTGACTAGAGATATCACTTGCCAGATGGTCCTGGAGGGAAGGAAAGGTTTCAGATAAAGGTGAGGAGGGAATGGGCACAGCATAGGTGTAGTTTGGAGAGAAAAGTGCCAGAGCCTGCTGGGGACTTCACAGAAACAAGTTGTGAAGCAGAACCAGGAAGAGGGAGGAAAAGATATCGGCAAAAATCAACCCAGGAGAAGCTCAGAGCCCAGTGAAGGGGGGGTAGGTGGGGGTTTCATTTCTCCTCCCCACACACCTTTGGTAATCAGTGGGTTGCCGAGTTGCTTAGAAGCTTTTACACCCTCACAAACCCAAGCTTCTTGAAAATAAAGTGTCAGGCTTTGAGCCCCTTCAGGGTCCCCTCACCCCCCATGACCACAGCCTAGAGTGGAGAAAGCAGTCGCCATTCTACTTCTCTGCCCATAGCATCCCTTTGAGCACTTTAGGGAACTCCAGCCCTTTTGCATCACCTGTCCCCACACAGGCAGTTCCCAAAGCCTGCCTCAGACTGCAGGGGACCCTGGAAAACTTGTGTGATCACAAAGCTTGGGCATTCCATCCAGGCTTCCTTCCAGGGAGAGGGACCAAAGGAGCCAGAGTACCAACTCTCTTCCATTCAGACTCTTCCTCCCCTGCTCCTCCCCTACCCACTGCAGCCAGGAGGGCAGATTAAACCAAGACTTTGGGGAGCAGCCACCTCCCCTCCACGGGTGCGTCCTCCAGTCTGAGGTTTCCACAGAGAGTGGGGCCCACACTTTTCCCATTGAGGACCTGGGAGGCCAAGGGGGGGCATATTGTATGATCTTAGGAGTTCGAGACCAGCCTGAGCAAGAGTAAGATCTTGTCTCTACTGAAAAAATAGAAATTAGCTGGACAACTAAAGAAAATATATAGAAAAAAATCAGCCAGCCATGGTGGCGCATGCCTGTAGTCCCAGCTACTTGGGAGGCTGAGGCAGTAGGGATTGCTTGAGCCCAGGAGTTTGAGGTTGCTGTGAGCTAGGCTGATGCCACTGAACTTTAGCCTAGGTAACAGAGTAAGGCTCTGTCTCAAAAAAAATATAAAAATAATAAAATACATTAAAAATAAAATAACTAAAAGAAAGAATCTATACAGATGCTTCTCCACTTATATTCTGATAAACCTATCATAAGTTGAAAATATGTCAAAAATGTATTTTTGCATCCAATCTACCTGAACTTCATAGCTTAGCCTTCCCTACCTTAAACATGCTCAGAGCACTTACTTAGCTTACAATTGAGTGAAATCATCTAACACAAAACCTATTTTATAATAAAGTATTGAATATCTCATGTAATTTACAAAATACTGTACCAAAAGTGAAAAACAGAATGGTTGTATCAGTACTCGAAGTATATTTTCTATTGAATGCATATTGCTTTTGTACCATCATAAAGTCAGAAAAACCGTAAGTCAGGGCCCATCTGTACAATCAGAGTCTTATTTAAGAAAATGTAATAGGCACCACTTTGCAGAAATCAAGATTCTGGCTTATGGAAGACATGGGTGGAAAATAAGTTTCATGAAAAAAATTATACACTGAATAAAATTTGCTGAGTCCTGTATAAAATACCGTGTACAAAATTAGGATCTTGAGTCTTTCCTATGTCTCGTCCTGGGGAAGATATGAAAAGTATCTTTGAATAGATTGATTTTTGTGGACAAGCTCTTGCAAACCCTCTTTTGCTATGTCCTTTAATGACCTGTGGCCCCCAACCCCGGGGCCACAGCCAGTGGCCTGTTAGGTAACAGCCATCGCTGCCTGAGCTCCGCACCACCACCCACCACCACCCACCTCCCTGGTCCGTGGAAACTGGTCCCTGGTACCGAAAAGGTTGGGGACTGCTGCTAATCCTTCTGTCCTTTATTTATTTTTTTAAATTTTTTTATTTTTTTTTGAGACAGAGTCTCACTTTGTTGCCCAGGCTAGAGTGAGTGCCATGGCGTCAGCCTAGCTCACAGCAACCTCAAACTCCTGGGCTCAAGCGATCCTTCTGCCTCAGCCTCCTGAGTAGCTGGGACTACAGGCATGTGCCACAATGCCCGGCTAATTTTTTGTATATATATTTTTAGTTGGTCAATTAATTTTTAGTAGAGACGGGGTCTCGCTCAGGCTGGTTTCGAACTCCTGACCTTGAGCAATCTTCCCACCTCGGCCTCCCTGAGTGCTAGGATTACAAGCGTGAGCCACCACGCCCGGGCTGTCCTTATTTTATCACATTCTGCTTCTACAGTCACCTGGCTAGGTGCCATCTCCAGCAACTATTTTATTCAGCTTAGTTAGTTATGCCTGAAGGCACTAGGCCAGTGCTTTTTAAGGTATTAGGTACTAATATATGTATTCTGAATATGCAATGAAATATACATTTAGTTACTCCCTAAGCAATACCGGAGTTTCCTACAACTTTCTTCTTGAATAGCTTATATGAGTTTATATTAAAGATAAGAAATCACTAGTCCAGAACTTAATTTCATCCAGTCTAAGAACAAGGTCAAGACATAATCTGGTTTATGTCTACAGTTTTACAATTTGTCATTAATGTCATTATGCTTTGAAAAACCAAAAATTGGTGGTAAATATAGCAAAAATTTAACACTGGTTCTCCTTGGATAATTACTCCTTTTGTGTTCTTTTCTGTTTTCCACTTGTCCTATAATGTGGTCATTACTTTAGGTTCTGAGAAGATAAGTTCCCTTCATAAGAAAGAGTAGAATATCTTCACTGAAAGAAATTTTAGAGAGTATCCACTACTTCCAATAAGAAAATTCCCTCTGAACATGTTCTACATGTGTTTAACCATCTATTCAGCCCCTACTTCTAAACTTTTCAGGCAGATAACTATCCACTAAAGCAGCCTATTTCATTTTTCTAGGTCTATGACTAAAAACATCTTCTATCTTTTGTACATTGATCCTTGTGCTCTCTAATATTCACAGACTTACATCTGTTTTATCTACCACATCTTTCCAATTTAAAGGCTGCTATCATGTATCTTTGGCAAATATTCAAGCAGTATATCTGTCTCTTTGCATTCCAGCTTTCTTCCTCTCTTAGGAGCTATTACAAAGAACCGAAGTGTGTGCTTTAGCTTTACTAATTGTATAGACTCAAAAGAGTCTTAGTTCTTAATCGAATGTGCAAGTGGCTAACATACTTCAGGTTATATTTCTTAGTAAAAGAAGTTGCCTTTTACTTCATTCCTATTAGGTCCCTGTCAAAATCAAGATTTACTTTCTTCCTTTTGGCCTGATTTTTGTTCTCTTAAGACAAGTAATAAAGAATTTCAAGACACCAAGAGATCTTAAAGACCAAAGGACAGTCCCTTGGCTCCTTTTGTACTAAAACATTTGTCACTAAAAAAAAGAAAAAAATTGATATAATGGTATAACCACTAGATATTATTCCATTTATTGCAGCCCTCTGCTTATTAGATCTATCTCTTCAAGGTTTTTCCCACAATAAGTAATTGTTTCAAAGTGCTGTTTCTTTTATAATTATGAGAGTAGGTAAGTTATGATGGTACCTCACCATGGCCAAACTATTACCTTACTCTCATTGGACCTAGTGAATGTCCTTTTCTGTTCTTTAATTGGTAACATTAAATATCAAGCTGGTACAATTTTTAAAATATATTTCTTAAAAGAACTTGTAAGTATCAGTTGTTAAATTTGTTAGAATGATTTAATATTTATCTTTCTTAGGAAAGGTACATACTGATCTTATTGTGACTTAATTGAAAACAGTTAGTAGTCACAGCTTAGTTATTTTCACCTTTCTCTCCCCAAAAGAGATTTTTAGAAGCCATTAAATGTGTGGTGGTTCTTAATATGGTTTCAGGTTTACAAATGTGAATTTGACCAAGGGTTGAGAAGTTTTACTTCACCATGAATTTATGTTTCTAGAAAAATATTGTTCCCTATTACCAATTAATGCTGTTGGCTTCATATTCTGGGGGTTTTTTTGTGGGTTTTTTTTTTTTTTTTTTTTTTTTGGAGACAGAGTCTTACTCTGTTGCCCAGACTAGAGTACCATGGCATCAGCCTAGCTCACAGGAACCACAAACTCCTGGGCTCAAGCAATCCACCTGTGTCAGCCTCCTGAGTAGCTAGGACTATAGGCATGCGCCACCATGCCCGGCTAATTTTTTCTATATATTTTTAGTTGACCAATTAATTTCTTTCTATTTTTAGTAGAGATAGGGTCTCGCTCTTGCTCAGGCTGGTTTTGAACGCCTGACCTTGAGTGATCCTTCTGCCTTGGCCTCCCAGAGTGCTAGGATTACAGGTGTGATCCACCGTGCCCGGCCCATATTCTGTTCTTTTTTTTTTCTTCCTTATATTACAATGGTATATTTCTGTTTTTTTTAAATATATATATATTTTTATATATATATAAAAATATATATTTTATTTTATTTTAGCGTGTTATGGGGGTACAAGTGTTAAGGTTACGTATATTGCCCATGCCCCCCTCCCTCCTCGAGTCAGAGTTTCAAGCGTGTCCATCCCCCAAATGTTGCACCTCTTACTCATTGTGTTTGTATATGTTATTAATTGATGATACAGCTATAGATGCTACTCTGAGTGACAATGCAATGTGATAAAGTGGGCATAATAAAGAGTGAATAGGTTTCTGAGTGAAGACAGCAACTTAACCACACTTAATTTTCATTCCTCCCTTGAAACCCCACTAAAATGCCAGTAAAGAGATTTTTTAAGGAATAGACCATGATAATAAAGGAAATAGAAGAAGAGATTTTTTTTAAAAAAAAGGTTTAGAAACTGGAAAGCAAATAAACTTAGCAGACTTCCCTAAATCCTAAGCCAGCAGAGGAATAAAACAAGAAGCAACCAGATATACCCAGCAAAACCTCTACACATTCAGGACTCAGGGGTACCAGGAAACTTGGAAGTAGGGGTAGTGTGAAGGTAAAGATAAAAACACAGGAAGGTTTACAGAAAATCTGTTTAAAGAAACAGTCTCTAGATCATGTCCTCTACCCTGGCATAAAACTGGTGCTTTATTCCCTGGAAAGTATAAAATAGAGACTCTGTCTACTAGGGAGAATGAGCATTGTTGAAGGTATGAATGCCATATTGAAAACAGATTAAATTAGTATATGCATACTGAATGTTGGATGTCCAGTCTTCATTCCTCACTCAACTTAAAGTCAGCTTGCCCTGATCCTCCAACTAAAAGATGCTTTCCAGGCAATCTGACCAGCCAAAGAATAAAGACCCGAAGATTTGACATTGGGTTATCCCCAAGGAAATAACCCAGTCAGATCATTTTACAGTAAAGCCCAGAGTCAACCATCCCATAGATAGAACTTCTGATCAACTTTTTAGCACCTATTCTTAAATATGAACAGAAAACAAAGCATCACTAAATACCTGAGTAAAGCCTCACATAAAAAACAGAGACCAAACAAATGAGCAGGGGGTGGGGGATTGGTAACCTAGATGAAAGAGAGACTTTGCAGGGAAAAGAAAACTTTTAACAACAACAAAAAAGAAATGATGATTAATATCTCAGAGATATGAGAAGAAATTACATTCATAGAACATGAACAAAATTTTACTTTTTATAAAAGGAACATTCAGGAAACTGAAAAAAAATTCTGGGAAATCAAAACTATGATAGCAAAAATAAAAAACAGAAGGTAAAGCTAAGGAAACCTCACAGAAAGAACAATTTTTTAAAAGATGAAGTGGTAGAAAATAGAGACAAGATATGAAAATTAGAGAACCAGCCCAAAAAGTCCCATATAATTAGAAATTGAAATATGATGCAAGCCACATATGTAATTTTTAAAATTTAGCCATAATTAAAAAGTAAGAAGAAATAGGTAAAATTAGTTTTAGTTATCTCTTACCCTATCTAAAATGTTGTCATTGCAACATGTAATATAAAATATTGATGTTTTACGTTCTTTTTTTCATACTACGTCTTCAAAATCTGCACTTAGAAACCATCTCAAATTGGACTAGCCACATCTGAAATGCTCAAAAGCCACATGTGGCTACCAAATTGGACCATACAGATCTGAATAACAGGAGTTCTAAAAAAGGAGAATCAATGAGGAGAAAGAGGACAGGCAAAAAATAAAATAATTTAAGAAAATTTCCAAGGACTCGAGGTTACTAGTTTCCAAATTGAATAGATTCTCAGAAAAGCACAGCCAAATAGATGAGTTGGATCCAGACCAAGGCACTTCATCATTTCAAATCACCAGAGATTCAGAAAAACCTCTGCAAGCTTCAAAGAGAAAAAAACAGGTTACCATCAAAGAATTAGATCTCAACATGGCTTTAGATTTCTCAGCAACACTGGATAGATAGAAGACAATGTATCGATGCCTTTAAAAATATGAAGGAAAAGCACCACCTACCTGTAATTCTATACGAGCCAAAATACCAACCAACAAGTTAGAGGGTAGAAAAAAGGTACTTTCAAAAAGATCCAAGATCTCACAAAATTTACCTGCCATACTCCCTTTTCAAGAAGCTACTAGCTAATGTGCTGCACCAAACAAGGAAGTAAAAAAAGAATGAGGAACATGTTAGATACAAGAAATAGGAGAAAGGTAAAAGGAATTCCTAGATGAAACTGTGAACTAAGCCTAGAGACCTAGCAGTCCAGATAAGAGCAGGTCAGAGGAACCACAATAAAATTCATCAAGAACATACAATTGGTAGCATACTTCATAGGACTCAGTATGGATTTAGACAACTGGCAGAGATTTAAGAGTTGAATTATTAACAAGTACATGGAAAACTAAATAAGAGATAAAAATAAAATTATACACTCTGAATGTTGAACAATTTATATTAAGAGGATGGAAAAGGCATGTAGTGGTGGGAAGTGGTAAAGATCTAAAACCTCATCTTTCATAGTGTAAAATTAATACAGTTATTAAAACAAATATAAGACAGTAATATAGACATGTTATCTGAAAATATGAAGGTGAAAAGAAAAATAATCAGTTGTTGAACATGGTTGCTTCTGGGATGGTAAAATAAAGGAAGAAGGAGTCTCCCATTTTCCCTAACAAACTTTGTAAAACTATGTCTAAGTCATATACATGTATGTAACTCTTATTTAAAAAGAAACAGGGGCAATAGTAATCTGGGTAAATAAAAGATCTTTACCAGGCCTGTGATAACGATTGTCCTTATCTCCTAGCATTGAGTATTGGTTCCGCTGCATGGACGTGGATGGAGATGGTGTACTCTCCATGTACGAGCTGGAGTACTTCTACGAGGAGCAGTGTGAACGGATGGAGGCCATGGGCATCGAGCCCTTGCCATTCCATGATTTATTGTGCCAGATGCTTGACTTGGTGAAGCCAGCCAGTGATGGTGAGACAGAGTAAAGGGACATTTGCACTGTTCACCTATGTAACAAAGTGGGGCACGTAATCCTAGACCACCCTAAATTATCTACTTTCCAGAGTCTTCCATGCAGGCCTCCCAAGTATAGAAGTATTTAAAGTTTCTCCTTGACTATTAATGTAGAACTGGCAATTGGTGGCAAATCCACTGTTTAACAAATAGGATTTTTCACTGGGCGTGGTATGCCTGCAGTCCCAGCTATGTGGGAGCCTGAGGCAGGAGTTCAGGACCGTAGTGCGCTATGATTGCACCGTGAACGCACCTGTGAATAGCTACTTCACTCCAGCCTGGGCAACACAGCTAGACCTAATTTCTTAAAAAAAAAAGAAACAAAGAAATAGGATTTTTTTCCATAGAGACAAAAACAGATTAGTGGTTGCCAGGGGCTTGGGGCTGAGGGGAGATAAGGAGGGGACTGCTTGATGGATACAGAGTTTCCTTTTGGGGTGATGATAATGTTATAGAACTAGGTATTGGTGGTGAAGGTTGTATAACATTGTGAGTGTACTAAAAGCCATGCACTTTAAAATGGTGCATTTTATGTTATGTGAATTTTAACTCAACTTAAAAAAAATGGGATTTTTATAATAAAATAAACATATACATATACTTTTAGACTTAAGGAGTTTTTTCTCTTTCCAAAATAGCTCTTGATGAAATTTACCAGATTTTCTTTTATGTAGGCAAAATAACCCTAAGAGATCTGAAGAGGTGCAGAATGGCTCACATCTTCTATGACACTTTCTTTAATCTGGAGAAATACTTAGACCATGAACAGAGGGATCCCTTTGCCATCCAGAAGGTACCAGTATAATTTTAACTTCTGTTTGAGGACTGCAGTATCAGGGCTGTGTGCTTCATATTAAAATTAAAATGGTCTCTCTAGGCTGGGCGCAGTGGCTCATGGCTATAATTCCAACACTTTGGGAGGCCAAGGTGGGAGAATCGCTTCAGGTCAGGAGTTTAAGACCAGCCTGGGCAACATACTGAGACCCCCATCTCTACAAAAATAAGATAAAGTAGCCAGGCATGGTGGTGCACACCTGTAGTCACAGCTACTCAGGAGGCTGAGGCACAAGCATCGCTTGGGCCCAGGAGTTTGAGGCTGCTGTGAGCTATAATCATTCCTTTGCACCCTAGCCTGTACAACAGAGTGAGACTCTGTCTCTAAAAAAAAAATAAATAAATGCATGTAGAAATCTCAGTATTTAAAGAAGTAATGTTTAAAACATTTTATCAAATACTGAAAATAGAGAAAAAAAGACCTAGAACACATCTCTCCCCACAGCTAATCCTCAAGTTTAGGTAACCTGCATCCACCTACGTACTGTCTACATTAGAAACCAGTTACAAAAAGTATTTTTTTAAAAAAATTTGTTCTTGATTCTCTTCCCTTTCATGTTAAAATAAGAAAAATAAATTAAAAATTTGTTCTTCTGACTTTTAAAAATATATCAGTAGGCATCTGTATTAAAAACTATATTGACCTTGATTTAATTGTACCATTCACTTACCAGGAATCTATGGTAAATAGCTTTCCCCATCATAATAAAAACTAAAAGCTCTCTGTGATGGATAGCTCTTGTATAATATAACACTTTTTCAAGTATTAATGATTGCTGAGCGTGGCTATCAGTTTTAAATGTCATTCTGCCTCTGAATAAAGATGAGCATCCTTCATTATACACAAAAACCATGGACCCTCAGAAACCCCTAGACATATGATCCATGTCCAGAAACAAAAACAGAGTATCACCATTTGCTTTTACCATTCCTCTGTTTAAGAAATAAAAATTATGTTGATAGAAAAGGACTGTTTCGATAGTGACTGTACAACTACAGGTAGCTTTTGTAGTCTTCTTTTCTTCTACATGTTCCTTAACTGTTTGACCCAAATAGTAAGAATATGAAATCACCTCCTAAAAATAAATACTCTGCAGCTGATCTCAGCATATCAGGTACGTTTATTGCTGGCATAAAGTCGATATTATATTTCACTGAATTTAACATGCCCCATTATTTTACATTCCTCTAAGCAATAAAACCCCAAAACATTGCCAATTTTAAGTCTAAGATGCATGGCAATTTCAGAAATGTTAAAAAGATGGAGAGGGTATTAAAATGGATTAAATGTAGTAATTAACACACTGCATATTCAATATTTAGGTACTTAACCATTTTTCTGGGCATAACTGACCCTGGGCCCTAAGACTCTACTACTACATTTTCAGTTTGGAAAGACATTTTACCTGGAACATATAATCTGAGATATTGTAGAAGGGACAGAAAATGTATGGTTTTTTTCCCCCTTCATTTCTAATTTTTACTTTTATAAGAGATGGTAATCATTAATATTTGTTCTGATCTGCAAAGAATGTTATTAGTCAGAAAATGCTTAATAAATTCCAGGCACTGTGTTGAAGAGATACTGGGAATATGGAGATGACAGAGACACAAGAGGAAAAGACGCCAACCAAAGCATCTACAATAGAGAGAAAGAAGTGATTTGGGAAAGAAGGGCTGTTTCATGGAGAATAACACAGATGACATGGTGTCTAAACTAGCTTTTAAAGAGATGGTAAAATTTGCTGGAAAACCAGGGATACGGGGCAGGTACATTTCAGGTGGTCATGTGCAAACCACAAGTCATTCCAGACAGCTGCTGTGCAAAGTGTCAGGGGAGAGGGAACTGGAGAATGGTCTCTAAATACAAGGCTAAAGAATCTAGATCTACAATCTAGCTGCTAAATTGTTATAATTTTGTGATTTGAGGTATAAAAATCACTTTAGGAGTGTTACCTTACCACTTCTTTTAACATGTTGACAGGAAACACTTTTCAGATAGGTTTTCTTCAGCAGTCAACACATGTGATGACCTATCTCCAGTTCTCTGTCTTTGATTATTTTTATTTCCTGTGGTTGCCCTCTTTCCAATCAGGATGTTGAAAACGAGGGGCCCGAGCCCTCTGACTGGGACCGGTTTGCTGCTGAGGAGTACGAGACTCTTGTCGCAGAGGAATCTGCACAAGCACAGTTCCAAGAAGGGTGAGTGAGTCTCCCTTTGTCTTGTAGAACTTTTTAACAGGGATGCCCATGTCAAGAATATTAAAACCACCTCGAAAAAATCCTTTTCTATTTTTTCCATTTTTGAATAGCATAAAAATACAATTTTTTAACCAACTTTAGTTAAATGAATATTCTCTCCAGCAGCCTTCTCTAATTTCCTGATAAAGTCTTCTCATGCCCCATTTCCTTTCATGGAGTTGTACTTTTCACCGGAAACCAAGATCACTGAGCAGTCATTACTGCTATTTTAGTGGTATCAATAAATCCTGTAGATAGAGGAGGAGACTAAAGGAACTGAAACTCCTTAAAATAATAAAAATGATCATGTTTAAAACAAATCTTTATAATACATGGTTTTGTGTATTCAACCTAGTATAAGAAGTAACTTCTACATATAATTAATACTAGTCAGGGCATAATTCCGTAAAGGGACCATGTTAAGAAATTAAATTATCCAAGAATTTGACTCCTTGGATTTTAGTAACTCTACAATTTGCTGAATTTTTCCATCATCTCCTAGTGACTTTTTCAGCAATTCCTCTAATTCTTCCTAGTCATTGTTTCTCTAAGGTTTATCATTAATGTAATGTATTTTTTGAATAGGCAGTATTCATATGATATAATATTCAAGGAAACAAAAAGAATAAATAGTAACAAGTTTCCTACCATCCAGTTCTTATATCATGTTCTTATATACCCTTCCAAAAACTCCTACTCCATATATATGGAAATACATATATATTCTTTTGTTCTTTCCTTTTTTCTTACACAAATGGTAGCATATATTCATTGTTTGATACTTTGCTTTTTCCATACTTAATATATTAGAGATTATGCCATAGATATGTCTAATGAATGATAGTTTTTTACAGCTACATAATGTTCCACTATATAGTTGTATCATTATTTTACAGTTCTGTAGTGATGGACATTATTATTTCTAATATTTCACTAGTAGAAATTATAATGTTGCAATGAATCATCTTATATATAAATATAAGACAATATTCCTAGAAGTGTAGCAAACAGCATACTCAAACTAGGTATCTGAAAAGAGTTTGCAAAGACATAAGAGTTTCAGAGAAACAGAAATGATGCAGACACCCAGAACTCACACCAGTGGGAAGCCATTCTCATCTGTAGGAGGCCTAAAGGGACAAGGAGATGAAACTATCACCAGAACCCAAAGAGAATAGCTATATGAAGAGGGTCACCTGACAGGACCTATGACTTTCAGTAATGGGATTTAGCCAACCAGTGGCAACTCAGCTGAGAGGGACCTGCTAGAATAAATACCCAATTTCATTCTCTTGATAACCTTCAGTATCCTGCTAATGTCTCATGTTGACTTCAAATCAGAAGAAAAGAGAACCCCATGATGTGGTCTATTTAGGTCATCCTCCTGAGGTGCACAGCCTAGGGGAAGAGTAGATCTGGAAGGATAAACAGAAAATATTCAGCCCAACCCAATAGATAATGTCAAATAGTCCTCTATATATTATAGATTGCACCATTTTGTACCTCTATCATTAAGTCCTTAATATCTTTTTTGAGAGTCCTGAATAAGCTATCACCAAACCACTTTCTTTTTTCCCGCCCCCCTGGAGATAGGATCTCACTTTGTCCCCCAGGCTAGAGTACAGTGGCATCATCAGAGCTCACTGCAACCTCAAACTCCTGGGCTCAAGCAATCCTCCTGCCTTGACCTTTGAAGTAGCTGGGACTACAGGCACATACCACCACTCCCAGCTAATTTTTTCTATTTTTTTTTTGTAGAGATAGGGTCTCTCTCTCTTGCTCAGGCTGGTCTCCAACTCCTGGCCTCAAGCAATCTTCCTGCCTTGGCCTCCCAAAGTGCTAGGAGTATAGGTGTAAGCCACCATACCTGGTCTACTTTCTTTAATCTAGAGATTTCTTTAATCTGCTTAGCCACAAATTTGGGGTATCATTTTTATGGCAGTGACCTAGAAACCCTAAAAATCATTCATTAAGCATGAGTATCTTAAGCCTAACTTCATCAGAAGAGAAGACAGGAAAGTAGATTCATAAGCATTATTTAAAGTTTCTTGGCATTGAGCTTCCATGCTAGGAATTAGGGTTCATTTACTGATCATATGAAGCCACACTGCTGTAGTTAAGAACATATGTGGATGTTAATAATAGTGAAAAATTGGAGACAATCAAAGTATCTATTGGGAAGATTAATAAAGTTATACTACATGGCTTGTAATCCTGTCACTTTGGGAGGCTGATGTGGGAGGATCACTTGAGAATAGGAATTTGATCAAGACCAGCCTGAGCAACACAGCAAGACCCCATCTCTACATAAAATACAAAAAATTAGCCGGGTATGGTAGCACATACCTGTAGTCCCAGCTACTCAGGAGGCTAAAGCAAGAGGATTGCTTGAGCAATCCTCTTGTGTTTGAGGTTGTTTGAGGTTGCTGTGAGCTATGATAACACCATTGCACTCTAGCCTGGGTGACAGCGCAAAACCCTGTCTCAAAAGCAAAAGTTATACTACACATACACAGTGCAATTCCAAGTAAGCATTAAAATCATTTTGTGGATTTGTATTTTTTAACTTTCATTAAGAAAATATAGGGACAAAGAAGAAGGCTTATTAATAGAAAGAAGCAAAAAGGTATCCAAAAGAAAATTAGGGGAGGACGTTGGTACTTTAAGATGGAAGTCTGTCAACATCCTCATTTGCCGGCAAATTAATAAACTTATCTTTCCTTCTCCTCAAACCAGTTGTCCTTGTTCTTCTGATGCAGCCTCAGGGACAAGTGCCAAACTTTTGGAAAGAGAGTTTGTATTTGAACCTAGAGAGATACCCAGTTTTAAAACATAAACTTTCAGCTATTGGGTCAAAGGGAAAATTTCCCCTTCACCCTTGAAGGTTTGCTGAAATATCAACTCACAATAAAGCAGATTAATGAGAAAAACTATACAAATTTATTTTAATGTATATACTTGAAAACCCTCAGAAAATGAAGATTCAACTCCCCCATGGGGTTCAAAAGTTTATAGACCTTTCTAGTAAAATGGGTTATGAGAGGGGAAAAAGAGGAATTCTGCTGAGGGACAATAAAGAAAGACTAGGAAGGTTAAAAAAAAAAAAAATAGGTATATGTAAGTTAACCAAAAGGGATCTGACTTATATGTATTAAAAAATATACAGACTAGAAAAAACTATTCAAAGATAATGCAAAAGTTTTTTTAAAATAAAAGAAAACATAAATATGAAAGGTCAGAAATCATGCCATATCCAGGAAATACTGATAGTGAGCAGTGATTGACCCCAGATATGCATTGTGATTTTATTGGAATTCAAGGATGAATAAAGGTTTATTTAGGGTTTTGGGGTGGGTTTTTTTCCATTTTTTACAAATGCAAGTTACCAGACAAGGGGAAAAAAGTCAGCCTTTCTTCAGATACCTCCACAGTAAAACTGAATAATAAAGACCATGAAACAATGTTTATAACTTTCTCAGAGAAATAAACCTAAGAATTTTATATTAAGCCAAGATGGCATTCACACATAAAGACACAGATGGATATATATTTTCAAACATGTGAGAACTGAAAGTAATATAGCTTCATATCTCTTTGTAAAGGAGCTTTTTTTTTTTTTTTTTTAAAAAAGGACATAATCATAAAACCAAGAGACAAACCAAAATAAAGAGCTCAGAATTGGAGGCCGGGTGCAGTGGCTAACACCTGTAATCCCAGAGCTTTGGGAGGCCGAGACTGGAAGATCTCTTGAGGCTAGAAGTTTGAGACCACCCTGGGCAACATAGCAAGAGCCTGTCTCTACAAAAAAATTAGCTGGGTGTGGTGGCACTCGCCTGTAGTCCCACCTACTTGGGAGGCTGAGACAGGAGGATCACTTGAGTCCAGGAGTTCAAGGTCATAGTGAGCTATGATTGCGCCTCTGCACTCCAGCCTGGGCGACAGAGCAAGAACCCTGTCTCTAAAAGGAATGGAAAAAAAAAACAAAGAAATGGAGCAGCCATGGTAGAAAAACATTCTGTTCATGTAAGTGTAGAAATGAAGCTAAACAGCTAAGGGTGTTAAAAGAGAACCCGCATATAATATTCTGGAAAACATAATCTAAATAAAATTGAGATGTGAAGAGGAAATGTATGTGTAAATTCTAGAAATAACAACTGAAATTGGGAGATACCAAGAAAGAAGAAAATACATGTGTAAGTTTCACCAGCAGAGTCTCAACAGATACCCTCAAAAACTGATAAATCAAGTTGGGTATTTAATTAATACTCTTAAAAGTAAACATTTGAAAAGCCAGACTCTATCCTAATTGCATCAGAAAACATATACACACAAAGGAAAAACACAGACCATGCAGCATAAACTAAAGATGACAAAACTAAGGCAAATATTTCTAGAGGAGTGAATATAAAAGGAATAAACTCAGTTATTAAGAGAAAAAGATTCAATTATGGAATAACAACCAAGAAACAACAAAGGTTAGATATAAAAAGAATTCAGACCTAAAAAAAAGCTGTCCTGATAATAGCAGATTTTGAAGGGAAACCTCAAAAGAGAAGGAGAAATTGAAACCTATAATATTATTTGCAGATACAGTAAACTATTCCCTAAAAATAGACAAAAATACCTTTTTGGTTTATGTCTGTAGACCATTTACAAAATACATATTAGGCCACAAACAAAACTTCAGTGGACTTCTAAAAAGTAGCAATAATATAGACCAGCATCTGATTTCAAGGAGGTAGACTGAAAATATGCTGTAGTTTTCAGTCTCACACCACATAAAAATAAGACAGCACCTCTCAAAGTAAGGAGAGAAACTTTTCAGTGGACCACTAAAAGAAGGAAAGCAGATGGGATCAGATTGAAGGAGGAGCCAGCAGCTTAGATTCTTTGTAATGATAATTGCTACTGATAATGGGTGCAGCACTTAATGATCCATACCTGAATTTGACTGAAACCAATAGCAAGAAGACCAGGAGGAGATGCATCCAGGTAGGTCAACCCCTGCATATCCCATCCTACCCTTAAATGAAAGACAAAAGCAATGAGCATAGAAGCTTGGAACAGAGAAATCCCAGCCAGTGAAATATCCATACCCCAACAGCACATCCCATCCCCCACTCCCACTCCACCTCACCCCCATTCTCATTAAAAACATACCCCCCCACCTCTTCCTAAGTAGCCAATAAGGCAGCAGTCTGTTCTCAACTACATAGAAAAGTGGACAAATATCAAACAGTTGAGAAATACCTATAAAATACTCAACTTCCTTACACCTTTGGAAGGAGACACAATACAGCAATCAGAACAAGACATATTCAAAATGATTATATTTACTATTTTTAGAGTGAAAAGAGAGAACGTCATACACCTAAAGCAAGACAAGCCAGTTTCTTATAAATTTTTTTTTAATGAAAACTGCAGTCACTAGACTAAATAATTTTTTTTTTTTTTTTTTTTTTTTGAGACAGAGTCTTACTCTGTTGCCTGGGCTTGAGTGCCATGGCGTCAACCTAGCTCACAGCAACCTCAAACTCCTGGGCTCAAGCGATCCTACTGTCTCAGCCTCCTGAGTAGCTGGGACTACAGGCACGCACCACCCTGCCAGCTAATTTTTTCTATTTTTAGTTGTTTGGCTAATTTCTTTCTATTTATAGTACATATGGGGGTCTTCCTCTTGCTCAGGCTGGTCTCGAACTCCTGAGCTCAAGCAATCCTCCTGCCTCGGCCTCCTAGAGTGCTAGTATTATAGGCGTGAGCCACTGCGCCTGGCCGGGACTAAATAATATTAACAGAACGGACACAGCTAAAAAGTTTCTGACTTGGGATACTGACGGTATACTGGGTAAGAAGTCCTTTCAGAAAGCAATAGAAATAATACCCAAATAATTTCCAGAATTTTAGCTGTTTAAGCAATTAAAAGGTAGACAGGAGCAGAAATCAAATTTTTTTCTGGCCACATTGTAAATACTTTAGGCTTTGTACGTCTCTGCCACTATTCACCAGCCATAGGTAATATGTAAGCAAAGGCACGTATTATGTTCCAATAAAACTTTAATAACAGACACTGAAATATTAATTTCATATTTTCATATCACAAAGTATTCTTTTGATTTTTTTTTTAATTTAAAAAGGTAAAACTATTCTTAGCTCATGAGCTAAGCAAGCAAGATAGGTTTGGCCCACAGAGTATAGTTTGTTGACCCCTGCAACGAAGTGAAATTTCAGAACATAGAAGAGCTAAAAACCTACCCGAGAAAAGTGCACACAAAAAGAAATGGAACAAAATCACTCAAGTACTGCAAAGAAAATAACTTTGAACCTAGAATTTTCAGAAGTCTGCAAAAAAGTTTAGAAATATTAAACAGTATTCTTCAGCAAGAAGGATCCTAAGAAGAAATGGATCCTAGAAGAAATCATGGGATGCAAGAAACAATCATGAACAATGAAAGTAGTAAAATTTATTCTTAGGACTAAATATTGATCATAGCTATTGTTAACATAAAAGAGAAAAAGAAGTTGAGGTAATATGCTGTGGTTCTTATCCTTATTAGAGTGGAGAATATAATAGATACTAATAAATTTATATTTCTCTAACAATGACTAGAGTTAAGCAGTGGTCCTCAACCTTTTTGGCACCAGTGACCAGTTTCATTGAAGGCAATTTTTCCATGGACCTCGGGGAGGGGGATACCAGAAGCTGGGGGAGGTGGTATGGAGCTCAGGCAGTGATGCATGGCCTGTTTCCTAACAGGCCGCAGACCAGTACTGGGATGTGGCCCAGGGGTTGAGGACCACAGAGTTAAAATATATCTGTTAAAAAATTTAAGGCCAATCACTAGAAGAGGAAAAATAAAATTAAAAACTTTCAAATCAGTTTTAGAAAAAGACAATAGATTATTAATTAAAAACAAGATAAGTAAAGAAAACTCAGTCTGCTGAAAGACAAATGTGTTAATCAGCGTTCTTCTGGTGGCAAGTGACCTAATTCAACTCAAATTGGCATAAGCCAAAAAAAAAAAAAAGCCATAAATAAAAAGGAAATTATTGGTTTATGGAACTGAAAAGTCCAGGGATAGTAGATAGTACTGACTATAGAGACTCTATAGAATGATAAAAGTAGGATATCATCGCTTTCATCTCTTGGATATGTTTTTCTTTCATTCTTTTATTTTTGGATGAGATTTTCATATGCAGTAGCAAGATGATCACGTAATAGCTTCAAGTTCAAAGAAAAGAGAAAAATCTCTTTCCCACGAATTCTAACAAAAGCTTGGGATTCATGTGACTTCAGCTTTTGTTGGTTTGGGTCCATTCCCTAAACTAATTCCAGAAGGGGTTAGGCCTAGAACTAAACTTGGACATAAGTCAAGTCCATCCAAACCATATGTTCTCCCAAGGAAAATAAGGGGGAAATGGAGAATATGGCGAGAAGAAAGGGGAATGTTATGCTGATAAAGGAACAACAGCAATAGATGTCCACTATGTTAAGAAAGAGATGGCAATAAGAAAAAGACAGCACTAAATGGAATAAGTCCAGATACAGTGTCAATCATAAAACCAGTATACAGTTCAATTGATTAAAAATCTAACAATATACTGTTCTTCAGATTCACACCTTACACAGTGGTAACAGGAAAATAAATAGTAATAAGAGGAAATCAAATGTGGCAATGTTAATGAAACAAACAGAATTCACAGCTTTTAAAGAGAATCAGTATTTCAACAGTTGGCCATGAAAATAAGTTATCAACTATATGCAGTATATAAAGCAAGTCTAATGGAAAAACAAGGAGGAATTGACAAATCCACAGTCGTAAAAGCCAACAAATTAAATGGACAGAAAAACCTAAGGAAGATAAATGACAAAAAAGCACAATGAGTTTGATTTCACAGAGATAATCAAAAGTATGGACAAATACAAATACAAATGGAACCACAAAAGTGCCTATTTTATTAAGGCATGAAGAAAACTACAATATTTTTTCTTTTTTTTGTCATCATCATGAGTTATAGCAAACAATTTTTTTTTAAATCACTACTATACAGGCCATATTTGCTATTTAAAATGCAACCTGGACCGGACGCAGTGGCTCACGCCTATAATCCTAGCACTCTGGGAGGCCGAAGCGGGCAGATTGCTAGAGGTCAGGAGTTTCGAAACCAGCCTGAGCAAGAGCGAGACCTTCTCTCTACTATAAATACAAAGAAATTAATTGGCCAACAAATATATATAGGAAAAATTAGCCGGGCATGGTGGCGCATGCCTGTAGTCCCGGCCATTCAGGAGGCTGAGGCACTAGGATTGCTTGAGCCCAAGAGTTTGAGGTTGCTGTGAGCCAGGCTGACAGCATGGCACTCTAGCCCGGGCAACAAAGTGAGACTCTGTCTCCAAAAAAAAAAAAAAATGCAACCAGAAATTAACAAAAAAATTAGCAAAAATGCATACATCTGGAAATTTTAAAATTAAAATTTTGGTGATTTTAAACTATACGTTTAAATAACCTTTAAGCAAAAGAGGACATGAAAATACAAAGTACAATCTTTTTAGAACCAGACAATGAAAGCATTGTATTTATTAAAACCTATGGGATATGGACAAGATGAAATTTTAACCTATAGACTGTAATAAATTAATTAGGTTGTCAACTCAAGATGCATGGAAAAAGATGACAAAATAGACCAAAATAAAGTATAATCATCCCTTGATATATGCGGGGGATTAGTTCCAGGACCACTTGCATATACCAAAGTCCACACATACTCAAGTACTACAGTCAGACCTGTGGAACCACATATATGAAAAGTCAGCCCTCCATACATGCAGGTTTTGCATCCCTTAAGTACTAGAGTTTTGACCCATGTTTGGTTGAAAATACTCCATGTTTAAATGGACCCATGCAGTTCAAACCCATGTTGTTCAAAGGTCAACCGTATATAGTGGGAAGAAAGTAAACACTTTTATTTAAACAAAATGAAATCCATTAATTTATACATGCACAGCATACTATGTACCAAGCACTGTTCTAAACATTTTAATTCATTGGGCTCACCAAGCCCTACCTATTAAGTAGAAATTGTTATCCCCATTTTACAGTTACGAAAAATGAACCACAGAAGATTATATAATTTGTCAAATCCACCAATATAAAAAAGAATGCATCATAAGCAAGTGGTTTTTATCCCAAGACTGCAATAATAGTTAATCCTTATAAAATCCATCATTAACAGACTAAAGGAGAAAAAAATCATAAAATTTAAATAGATTCTTTGAAGGAATCTGACAAAATTTAATATATTTTCCAGTTTTGGGGGAAAATCTTTAAGCAAACTAAAACAAGCACCTCCTTAATTGACAAAAGGTATTAATTCCATATCCCAGAAATAACCAGTTAAAAATATAATAAAAAAAAATCCCATTCACAATAGCAAAAAACTAAAAACAAGCAGTGACTTGAAAAATATACATGCAGAAATGTATAAAATTTCACAGAAAAATATAAAGACTAGTTACCATGTTATAATTTATTTAATCTCCCAAAATATGTTGTGGAACTTGATAAGCTAGTTCTAAAACTCACATGGAACAATAAAGAGACATAAAAATAGCAGTGAGTTTTGAAAAGAAACAAAGGTATGGTGGGATATAGGGGAGATGGACTATATAAAGCCATAGTAATTGAACTAAGTATAAAAGTCATGCCATAACAGAAAATTTATGCACAGCAATGTAGTATATGATAAAGGTAAGCATCTTCTTGACTATGCCAGGAAAAGACTAGTCAGTAAAATTTGGCTCTCCATTGTGGGGTGAAAAAAGTAGATATTAAATTAACATCTGCATGCAAATAAACAGACTTTAGAAGCATAAACGTAATGGTAGAAATTTATAAGGAAATTATGGATATGAATACATTTAAAAACTAGCCAAAATAAGTGACAAATTCTATGTCACAATCAAAAGACAAACTGGGTTGTATCATATGACCAATATTATTTTATAAATAAGGTTCTTCAAAATCAATAGTAACATATAAATATTGTCTAATTCTTAAAACAGTCAAAAGACAGAAATTTCGCCCAGGAAACAAACATAAAAATTCCTATTTCACCAACATTAATGTGTTTGCCAGATATGACCATTTTAAATGTATATATACCAAATCACAGAACCACAAAATACATTAACAAAAATTTTCAGCCTAGAAAGGAGAAATAGACAATTCAACAATTATATTAGTTGGAGATTTCAACACATCTCATTCAAGAATTGATAGAACAACTACAGACAGTAAATAAGGATACAGAAGACTTGAACAACACAGCCAACATATTTAATTTAATCAATATTAGGGAATACTCCACAAAAAAAACCCCAAAATTATATATTTTTTTCAAGTCCACATGGAACCTGATTATTAGGGAATACTCCACAAAAAAAAAATTATACTTTTTTTTCAAGTGCACATGGAACCTCTCCTAACTATATATTAGGCTGATAAAATAAGACTTGATAAATTGACATAGAATACAATAATATAAAATATGTTGTTTGACCAAAACAGAATTAAATTAGAAATCAACAATAGAAAGAAACCTGGGAACCCCAAAATATTTGTAATTAAATAACACACTCCCCATTAGGGAAATGCAAATCAAAACCACAATGAGATATCACTTAACTCCAGTGAGAATGGCCTTTATCAAAAAGTCTCCAAACAATAAATGCTGGCATGGATGCGGAGAGAGAGGAACACTCCTACACTGCTGGTGGGACTGCAAACTAGTTCAACCTCTGTGGAAAGCAATATGGAGATACCTTAAAGTGATACAAGTGGATCTACCATTTGATCCAGGAATCCCATTACTGGGCATCTACCCAAAAGATCCAATGACCCTCTACAAGAAAGACACCTGCACTCGAATGTTTATAGCAACACAATCCATAATTGCAAGGCTGTGGAAACAGCTCAAGTGCCCATCAATCCAAGAATGGATTAATAAAATGTGGTATATGTATACCATGGAGTACTATTCAGCTCTAAGAAACAACAGTGATATAGCACATCTTATATTTTTCTGGTTAGAGCTGGAACCCATACTACTAAGTGAAGTATCCCAAGAATGGAAAAACAAGCACCACATATACTCACCAGCAAACTGGTATTAACTGAGCAGCACCTAAGTGGACACATAGGTACTACAGTAATAGGGTATTGGGCAGGGGGGAGGGAGGCGGGTATATACATACATAATGAGTGAGATGTGCACCATCTGGGGATGGTCATGCTGGAAACTCAGACTTGTGGGGGTAGGGGGGGAAGGGCATTTATTGAAACCTTAAAATTTGTACCCCCATAATATGCCGAAATAAAAATAACACACTCCTAAAGACACATGGGTCAAAGAAAAAACCACAGGGAAATTACAGATGATTTTTAAATGAATGAAAAGAACTTGAAAATATATGGGATGCAGTTAAAGCAGTCCTCAGAGTGATATTTAGGCTTAAGAAGGTCTAATATCAATAATATAAGCTTCTAACTTTAGCTAGAGAAAAAGAGCAAACAAGACCAAAAATTAGTAGAATGAAGGAAATAATAAAGATCAGTGTAGAAATCCATGAAAGAGAAAACAGGAAAACAATATAAAAGAATTAAACCAGAATTTCAAAAAGATAAATCTTCAGCTAGACAAACAAAAAAAGAGAAGACATAAATTAACAAAATCAAGAATGAATGAAATGGCATCACAATGGGTACTACAGAAATTAAAAGAATTATAAGGGACTATTATGAACAACTTTATCTCAATAAATTTCACACTTTAGATGAAATGGGAGGAAAATCCTAGAAAAACTAAAAATTACCAAAACTGACTCAAGGAGAAATGGAAAATCAGATCTATATCAAATAAAGAAGTCTTTATACATCCCTACAAGAAGTCTTTCTTCCCCACAAGAAAAGTCCAGGTCCAGATGACTTCACTGGGGAATTCTGTCAAATATATAAGGAAAAAAATATCAATCTTTCATAAATACTTTTAGAAAATAATAGTTAGAGGGAATACTTCCAAACTTAATAAAGCCAACATTACTCCGATATCAAAGCCAGACAAAAACATCATAAGAAATGAAAACTACAAACCAATATCCCTTATGAACATCAGTACAGAACTTCTTACAAAATATTAGTATATCAAATCCAACAAAATATAAAAAAGATTATACACTATAACTAACTGGGGTTTATTCCAGGAATGGAAGCTTGACTTAACATTTGAAAATCAATGTTAATACACCATATTAATAGAATAAATGACAAATAGCACATGATCATTGCAAAATCCAACATCCATTCGCAATAATTCATACCCAAGTAAAGGATAGAAGGAAACTTCCTCAACCTGATAAACTGCATCTACGGTTAACATCATACTTATGGGGGGAAAAAACTGAATGCCTTCCCCCTAAGATCAGGAACCAGGTAAGAATGCTTCTATTCCTCACCATTTCTACTCAACCATTGTAACTGGGGGTCCTACTCACTCCAATAAGGCAAGAAAAAGACATTTAAGGCATTGAGATTGGAAAGGAAGAAATAAAACTGTCTATTCACAGACGATGTGACCTATAAATAGAAAATACTGTCTATATAAGATACCAGAACTATTGAGTTAGCACAGTCTCAGAATACAAGCTCCAGTATACAAAAAGTAGTTTTTTAGTATTTGCATAAAATTAATATTTGTATATACTAGCAATGAATGATCCAGTAATGAAATTGAAATAAAAAGAATAATTGTATACACAATCACATCAAAAAGAATAAAAGACTTAGGAATAAATATAACAAAAGTACTTTAATATCTGCATGATCAAAACTACAAAACTGTGCTGAGAGAAAGTAAAGACGACTTAAATAGAAGGATTAGAAGGTTAGGTATTGTTAAAATGTCAGTTCTCCCAAAATTGATCTACAGATTTAACCAAATCCTTGTCAAAATCCCAGCAGACTTTTGTCATAGAAATTAATAAACTGATCCTAAAATTTATACAGAAATGAAAAATACGTAGAATAGCCAAAACACTTTTTAAAAAGCACAACGTTGAGGCTGGGTGTTATGGCTCACAAATGTAACCCTCGGACTTTGGGAAGCCAAGGCAGGAGGATCCCTTGAGGCCAGGAATTCAAGACCAGCATGAGCAACATGACAAGACCCTGTCTCTACAAAAAAACTTTTTAAAAATTAGCCAGGCTTCGTAGGGCGTGCCTATAGTCCTAGGTACTCGGCAGGCTGAGATAAGAGGATTGCTTCAGCCCAGGAGCCTGAGGTTACAGTGAGCTATGATCATGCCAGTACATTCTAGGCTGGGTGATAGAGCCAGGCTCTGTCTCAAAAAAAAAAAAGAACAAAGTTGAAAGACTCATGCTGCCTGATTTCAAAATTTACAATAAAGCAAACAAGACATTGTAGGACTTGTATATATACACCGATCAATGAAACACTCCAGAAACAGATAGTCATATATATGGCCAACTAATTTTCAACCAAAGGGGGAAAGGGCAGTCTTTCAAAAATGATGCTAAAATGATTGAATATCCATATGCCAAAAAAAAAGAACCTCAGTCCATACTATATACAAAAATAACTCAAAATGGATCATGGACCTAAATGTAACAGCTAAAACTATAAAGTGACTGGAATAAAACATAGGAAGAATCTCTGTGACCTTGGGTTAGGCCAAGAACAATAAAAAATTAAAATCAATACATTGGACTTCCTTCAAAATTAAAAACTATTGCTCTTCAAAAGACACCATTAAGAAAATGACAAGATAGACTGGGAGAAAATATTTCCAAAACATTCTGATAAAGGACTCATATCTAGAATGTGTAAAGAACTCTTGATAATAAAAAGACTAAAAACCCAAATTTTTAAATGGATAAAAGATCTGAACAAACACTAAATAAGAGGTACAAATAGCAAATAGGTATATAAAAAGATGCTCTTCAGCAGTCTGCAACCCCTGGGCTCCACCTGGTTTCCAGCACAGGCTGTTAGGAACTAGGCCACACATCACTGCCTGAGCTCCACACGCCCCCCCATCCCAAACCCCACTGTGGAAAAATGGTCCTCCATGAAACTTAGGAACCAGGCTGTACAGCAGGAGGTGAGCAGCCAGCAAGTAAGCAAAGCTTAATCTGTATTTGCAGCTGCTCCCCATCACTCTCATCACCACCTGAGCTTCAACCCCCAACCGTGGAAAAACTGTCTTCTATGAAACCAGTCCCTAGTGCCAAAAAGGTTGTGGACTGCTGTTCTATATCATTAGACATTAGGAAAATGCAAATTAAAACCACAATGAGATATACTAAACTGCCAGTGTAACAACTAAAATCACCAGTTGGCAATGATGTGTGAATTTATGCCCTTTGACTCCCTAATTCTAATTCTGGGTACCTATGGTAAATATTTAGAAATTTGGATAAAATTGTTCTATCTAAACCTGCAGTCCCCACCCCCCAGGCTGCAAAACAATATTCGCCTATAGAGCTCTGCTGCCTCCCACGGAAAAATTGTCTTCCATGAAACTTAGGAAGGTGTGGGGGGCGGGGGGTGGGCAGCAGGAGGTGAGCCACGGGGGAGCCAGCAAAGCTTCATCTGTATGTATAGCGACTCCCCTCCCCATTGCTCACATCACCGCCTGAGCTCCTCCTACCCCCATCCATGGAAAACCTATCTTCCATGAAATCCATCCCTAGTACCAAAAAGATTGGGAACCACTGAATTCTAAACAGTTGGCAATGGTCACAGGTAATTCCAAAAAAAATTCAAAGCAGCACAAATGAACAATAATAGAACAGCTAAATAACTCATGGTATCTGTGTCCTAATATTATACAGCCATTTAAATGTACTTGCAAAATTTTAATTTCCTAGAGAAATCAAGGTTACAAAATTGTGATATAATCTCAGTATTAGAAATGTGTGTATGTATATACTCATGCTAAAATATAATACCCCAAAATATTAACTCTGGGCTTGTAGAATTGCAAGAAATTTGAGTTTTTTATACTGTTCTATTAAGGTTCATATTATGAGCATGTGTTACCTTAATAAGTAAGAAAAAGTTATTTTTCTCTTTTATCTGTTTATGTAGGTAATACATGATCATTACAGAGGAGTGATTAGAATGTAAACAAAAAATCTTCACCACAAATCTACCACCCAGAGACAACCTGTCTTATCATTTTGGAGTATAACCTTCTAGACATTTCTGTTCAAATACGTAAATTGTTTGCTTTATAAAAATGGAATTTATACAACTATTATTTTATAACCTGCTTTAAAGGGAGGAGAAAAGAGAGATAGCAGGTCTAAACACTTAGACCTTCTCTGAAAAGAAAGAGAAACAAATGGCAGCTAAAGAGAATAAATAATCGGCTCAAGCGAAAGTTTTTTTCAAGTTGTGGTAGCAATAAAAGAAGGTGCCACTACGCGTGGAAGGAAGAGAGAGGAGGGGGAGAATACAGACAGTACCAGTGAGAAGGGGTCAGAAAAGGAGATGCAGAGACCAGCTGTAGTGAAATTCGACCAGTGTATATGAGAGGCTCTTGCTGGACACCCCTCTTCTCATGTTGTGGGAGATAAGAAAAGGCCTACATAGAACACATGTGAGCGATGAAGTCCCCAGGGGAGAGAAGGCTCACAACAGCTATAGCCCATAGAGTGAACACTAGAAAGTGAACAAAGGAAAGGAAAAGGCCCATTTACAAGAGTAATAACCAACTGGTACAAAAGCAAGGCCAGGCCCAAAATCCCAAGGCTATACCACCTAGAGCTTCATCTCAAGAGGAATTACAAACAAGTCAGGGTGAGTCCATCAGAGATTGCCACACTCAAATGTTAGAAAAGGAGGAACAATGTTGGTACCATGGAAAGAGCAGAAACTGAGGAGCCAGACAGATCTGGTCTACTCACCAGCTGCGCAGGTTACCTGATTCCTGAGGCTCAGTTTCAGAAGATACCAGCAATTGCCTTCCAAGGTGGTTGTGAGAATCTAAGATAATGTATGTAAACACCTGGCACATAGCTACTGAAATAGTAGCTATTACTGCTCCCTATATGGGAAGAGATGCAACACATCATGGTTAAGATCATGAAATCCGGAGTTGGACTTAAAAGCTGTGTTATCCCCGGCATCCAAGTCTCAACTTCCCCTATAAAAATAAGGGTACCACCTGTCACACCGAGCTGTTTTAAGAATTAAATAAGATAGTGCACATAATACAAAGCACTTAGGCATAGTGCCTATGTAATCAATAAACAATGGTTATTTCTACCACTTCTGTGATCTTGGTCACATTATTACCTAGCCTCTCCAAACCAAAGTTTATTCAGCTGTAACATTAGCATTCCATCACCCACCTTGTTCCTTTCATTCCCTGTGCACAGTGCATGGCATAGGTTTGACACTAATTATCTGTTGCATGAATAGCAGGACTATACTAAGAATTAGATAGAATGTATATAACGTACTTAACAGTGTCTAGCATGTAAGTGCTCAAAAAATGAGAGCTGTTTATCTTACTACTAGATTGAGGGCTCCTCAAGGGCAAAGAACTTTTTCTTAGTCTTGTAATCCCAGCACCTGCCAGATTGTTAGGGATATAGGACGTCCTCAGCAGATGTTTACTGAGTGGCACAGACGACAGCAATACTCCAGCTGTTCTCGCTACAAGGATTCTACGCTACAGTAGCCCGGATGACTTGACCTTCCAAAAACAACTCAGAATTCTCCATCTCCCCTCTAACAACAATCATAGGTAGCCATTGTGTGGAATACCCGTACCTCCTGATACATAAGTACTACCTAGCTGGTACTTATGTATTAATAATACCTCCAATAAGAAACCTAGTAATAACTACAGGTCTCAGTAAGATGAAGGAGGCCCAAAGGTCTCCATAAGTAGGAGGCTGCAAACATTGTGAATTAGCCCATCTGGCACACAAAGTGATCACAGCATACAACAGCATTTGGATAAATTCCACCCCAGTAGTGAATGGTCATGGAGGAAACTGGAAAGACAGGGTATCAGTTACTTAAACCCATTCAACTAAATATGTCACTTATATGAAGATAACAAGTTATGATACCATATTTATTTATAATTAACATTCTTATGGTTTCTGCAATAAATTTAAAACTCCACAGAAATTCTGTAAATTTAGCAGGCTAAAAGATCCTCCATGTTCCTATCTTTAGAAACTGAGACTTACAATAATCAGAAACAAGCTTTTCTGGCAATTTGACTAATGCTTGATTGCTTTAGATTTTTAGTTACCTTAAAAATGTTTGCTTACAGGATAGTCTGGTATTTCACCAACAGCTTTATATTTGAGTATAACCCAGATTGAGCATAATTTTTTATTAATATTCTGGGAATCTTTATCTGATCTATAAAGAAATATAGGCTTGCTGCAGAAAAATTGGAAAATATATGGAGATAAAAATTGCCCTTGGTTCAGTGATCCAGAGATCACCATTATTTATACTTTGTATATTTCTTTTTGACAGCTGTCACTAGTTAGGTTCAGAAACATGACTTTTGATGTTTCAGAGTATTATCTCAAGCAATAACGCACATTCATTCCCCTATTATTAGGCATTTAGTTAAGAAGAACGTTTTCCACTGAATGTTTTTAAAGGCAGCTTTTCCTTTACATTAAATATAAACTTATATGAATTACTCTTTGTAAGAGTTCTACCTTTACTTTCCAGCACTGGAAAATAAGGCCCTCTGGGCAAAGAGTGAGATAAGGGGGGATTGTCTGAACCCTGACTATCCTCAGGGAAGTTGGAGAATTTAGCCGAGGAGCAGGGATATAGGGGAGATGGGGGGATATATATTGAGGTATAGAAAGAAGGAATGACATGAATTAATATTCTAAAACATGAATTATCTTACAGATAGAATAGTTGAATCATTTTTTTAAATGCTTAATAAAGTCTTTATATGGACTGAAAGTTACTGACATTTTATTTTTTTCCATGTTCAACAAAACAAATCAAAGCTCAATTTTAATCTATTTCAATAGGCACTATTCTGTGCTAGTCACTGTGCTCAGTAATAAAAATGTATGAAACTCTGCCCCTCAAGTTCATAATTAGGGTACACTTAGCCCACATTTTTATGCTGTCATCCACAATGAGTAGCATGATGATGGCTCATGATGCTGAGGAACTGCAAGATTTCTCAGCCATCAAAAATGAAGTGAGATCAACTTTCTAAGGCAGGAAAGTAGATGGTACATATTAGAAACTTTAACAAGTGTTAAAGCAAAAAATTTTCTAGTCACTGGATGGGTTAAGGAAACTTCAATGAACCAAATATCCAACTTCCAAAATATTTCAGTTAACTCATTTAATATAAATGACTTAGGAGATCAGTTTTTTAAAGTATAAAATTCTGAAGCATTATGGACTCTAGAGAACTATTTAACATTTTATTCTATGCTCTATAGCCACCGTATGTCTTAGACTTCCCCAGACAATCCCTGAATCAAATATTCTATTCCTTTGTCCCTGTAAATAGGTAGAATCCCAGAAATTGGAATCAAACCTTCACTCCCAAACACCCTGAAACTGCATACGACCCTTTGTCAGACCACATGTGTGCCAGTCATTGTCTCTGCTCATTCCAGCTACTATATTTCCCATCCCAGGATCTACAGAACCAGCCTTACTACTTTCATCCAGAAATTGCTCTCTGAAAGGGAAAACATACTCAGAGAAACAAGTTCCTAAATGGAATGATATTGCTGGCAAAATTACAAGAACCATCATTTTCCCTCATGCTCACAATACTATGGTAAAGAAGTGCTTGCTTCGACAGCACATATACTAAAATATGGTAAAGAATTTGATACCTGTGATTTCTAGTAAACTGTTTATGAACCCTGTGAGTTATGACCCCTCTGCTAGTTCAAAATGGCTTGTTAACCAAAACACCTCATAAGATAAATCTTTGAGCCCTGAGGAATCCCTATAACCTACAGCTAAACCCAGCAGTGGTCATTTAGGTCAAACATAGTCTGTCTCCATGTTTTCAAGATTTATACATGCTGCCATCTGGGAAGAGCCAGTTAATAGCCAGCTGGATACATGGGGTTCTCCAGCTTAGAAAGAGAAGCCTGGGCAACATAGCAAGACCCTGTCTCTACAAAAATTTTTTTAAAAATTAGCCCTGTGTGGTGATACACACCTATACTGCTGCTTAAGCCCAGAGGTTCAAGGCTACACTGAGCCACTGCACTCCAGCCTGGGCAACAGAACAAGACTGCTTCTTTAAAAAAAAAGGTTGAGGCTGGACTTGGTTTAGAAGGCACAGGTGAGTTAGTGGGTAAAGCCATAGGAAAAACTAAGCTTGCCAGGGAAGTACAAAACTAGACGAGCTTAGTCCAGAATGCTGGGATGTACTGACATTGAAGGGGCAAGAGTTAGACCAGGGTTTCTCAAGAACAGCACTTATGTTCTAAACTGGATAATTCTATTGTGAGGTGGTATCTGGCACATCATAGGATGTTTAGCAGCATCCTTGGGCTCTACCCACTAGATGCTAGTAGGATCCACTCAGTTGTGACAATCAAGTATGTCTCCAGACATTGCCAAATATCCCGGGGGCGGGGGGTCAAAATCACCCCAGTTGAGAACCAGAATAAGAGGTGTCTCCAGGATGCTGACAAAAAGAGGGTTGTTGAATGAGCTCCCTTTTGTTTGAAAATGACACATAAAAAATTTATAACCCTGCCTCCAGTATAAAGTGTCACTCACCATCATGCTCCAGTAAGCCCCAAAGTTACATTACGTGATCAAACCCAGATTGGAACCTGACTTAAGAGTCTAACTCCAGAGCCTATGCTCTGTGACTAAATCACTTCACTACTATTCCGGTGGTCTCCATTAGCCTACAAGTGCTGTGAAAGGGGCTGGTTCAGTCTTTTTCATCATTGTATTCCTAGTCTTTGGCTCATGCTTAGCAACAGGAATTCAAATATTTGAATGAATTTCCCCTCACACTTAACTCTTAAAAATATATGCCTTATTCCCAGACCTGCGTTGTGTTTAAGACATTGACACAGCTTGCAGACAGCAAGTTAGGGCACTATGGGGAAGAAAATGTCTTCCATTCTGACAAGAAATAAGCAGTATCTAACATTACATTACTATAATTAAGGTGTGTGGGGTTTTTTTGAGAATTTTGTTCCCAAAATACAGACTCTACCATCAACCACTTCACTCCCATCAGAGTGAAGTTACCCTCCGATTGCCTCCTTATCCAGCATATCCCACACTCCACTGAGGCCTCAAGGAGATGGGGGAAGAAGAGTGAAAACAAATTGAGAATGGAGTATTTTTTAAAAAGTGACCAAAACTGTAAATAATTTTAATATTACAAGCTGGTATTAATAAAAAAAAAAACATTTCCATCAGGTAGGCTTTAAGTTTAACCTTCTCTAACCTCTATTTAAAAAGTTTTTAGAAAAAAATAAGTTTTTAGAAACTTGAATAGTTGGTACCACCTACTGGGTTATATACCTGCCTCAGCATATTTTCCTCACTAGTTGGCCCTGCTACCTTTTTGATGAAGGGACTGTATGTATAGAAACTTCTGCTCAAATGTTGTGGGAGATCCCTGGAAAGAGTAAAAAGGCTAAGCCAGTGATGTTAAGATGCTATAATAGATATTGTTATTAATAATTGATCACATATATTTTCTGAGGTCAGACATAGCCTCAGAATATTTATCAATTTAGTATTTCAGGCAGTGATCATTTTCAAGAGATAAAATATTTTATCATCTCTGTCTAAAGCCAATCTCAGGGGTAGCCTGAAGGATATGGAATTCAGGGGATACCAACAACCTCCAAAGGGGAATGAGCAGAGGGATTTCTTCCCAGGATTAATATCTAGGTATGCTGTGGAGTTCTACAAAGTAGAATAGAGGGAAATCCATGAATGGGCTTAGTCAGCTGTGACTACAGATTACACATCTAATTATGCTTCTTAGAAACCATAGAGGGAAACTATAAAGCAATTTTAGAGCTGAAAAAATTCCCCCCTCTGCATGGAAACCACTTTAATGAAAATATTCATGTAAAAGCTTATACGTTATGGACCTCAACTCCCCTTAACCTAGCACCATCCATACATAATGTTTTCAATCCCACCAAGGTCCCATGGAAAGCTCAATGCAGCACATTTTCAACAAATTCTAACATGGACTTGAGCTTTAAGGAACAGGGACAAGAACGTGTTTTCTGCTTTCAAGTGTTGTCTCCTCCAAGGTGGCTTAGTTGTTTACAGCCTCCATTTAACAACTGAGGGTACTTTTATAGGCTGGTCTTCAGTTTGCTACACTGATTTCTACCCAAACATTAAAACTTTTTTTTAACATCAGTTAACTCACTTTTGCTTTGTTCTTTCAGCTCATTTGAAGATTATGAAACGGATGAACCTGCCTCTCCCTCTGAATTTGGAAACAAAGGCAATAAAATAGTAAGCTCAAGCCTTACAGAGAAATGTGGAAAGCTTCAGTCAGTGAATGAAGAATAGCTGCCAATGTCTACATGAAAGGAAGATGTGTATTTTAAATGTTTTTTTCTTGTGAAGAGATGTTCTAGTTTGCATACTGTGTTTCAAAGGCTTTGATTTCTCCAAATGTGTATCTGCACTAGGAACTTTAAAATGCTTTCATGCAATAGGTCTGGATACACACTCAACTTAGGAGATGCCTCCAGTTTGCCTCAAACCTCTTAGAGAGCTTTTCCTCAGAAGTGAATATAATGAGGTACCATCATCTTCCAAAGTCTGCGAATAAGCACTCTATACCCCTGAATGTACCAAGGATCTCTTCGGAAAGAGTTCTCTGCACAGAGCAGAAGTTGCCTCAGTGTTGGCCAGCACCCCTGAGGCTCCTCAGGGGCTCCTATGGAGCCTAGAAGAAACCTTCACTTCCAGAAAACTTGAGTCAAAAAATTCTGGAACTTGAAAAAGCAGTTAAGAGCCTCCAGAATTGACTTAGCCCTAGTAATAAAAGCACTGCCAAAACATCTCAGAGACTTCTTTTAATTATATGTGTACTGGAGTTCAGAGATCTTGAACTTACCTGGTTTAATGTAATTTCACAATGACTTGCCAAACTGCTAGTCACTTTACATCCTCAGGTATTTTAACCACTGGCCTTCCAACTTTGCTGACAAAACTCTGGCAACTTCCCTATCCTGACTGTGGTTCTTACATAAAATCTCAAGAAAAAACTTTTTCAGTGAAGACAAGTACAGAATTTGACTCTTACTTGAAAAAAGTCCTTTCAACTTATCTAACATTTGTTCAATTAACTATTGAATGATTTATTAATCTTCAAATTAGTTGATGCCTCATCTTCACTTCCTATCAGGCCTACTTGAAGACTTAAAGGAATGATGATGTATGAAAATTCTTACCAGATTGTAATAGAAAAGGCCTCAATCTAAACATTATTCTTTACTTCATGTTGAAAAAGAACTACTATTCCAGATTATTACATCCACCTCAATATTTATCTTAGAAATGGAAGAAAACAGTGATACACTCATAAAAGAAAACTATTTACTATAGTTCACGTGTTTGTTACAGAATCCTACATTTTTCAGCAGGCCACAGTGCAGCGAAATCCTATAATATCCTTGGAAGAAACCATTAAAAAGGATGGTTGATATAATTTCTGATATAAGTAAAATAATTTGATATAAGTGAAAGAAATGCCCCAAATAACTTTTTAATATCCTTCTCTGCCAAAGTCATAAACTTTTCCACTGGATTTTTTTTTAACCAGTCCTAAAAGTGTTAGAATACTTTCCCTTTCCACCCCACCCTTACTGGTATAAAGGCCAAGCATTAAAATAATCAAACCTGGGGGTTTGATTATTTGCTATGATAGGCAAAAAGTGGAGGAAAGGAGAATTTTAGGAGATATACCATCAACCAGTACAATGAGACAGTAATTCTAGCAATCCTGCCTTTCACAAGCTCCTCCCAGTTTTGTTGTTTTATCTTCATGATTAGAACTGATCTTCTATTTATTTGTTACAGACTATTACAATAGTTCACACAAAAGAATTAAAAGCTTAAAAGTGACTAAATTTTTAGGAGACACTACATGCAGTAACCTAAACACACAGGAATAAACTGTTAGGACTTCAATCACTTATGTGGTAACATGACATTTACTACAGATCCCATCTGGCCTTTACCAGGGAAGGAAAGCAATTCTTCTTTTTATTTCATATAGAAATACAAAAAAGGTAATACTTTTTTTTAGAAGCCAGATATGGTTTAAAGGTTTTATTATCCATAATGATCCAAACTATTTCTAAGATTCACCAAAAAGTAAAAATAAAATTCAGTTTTACAATATATTTTTTTCCTAGGTGGCTTTACTTTTTTCCCTTGTTTCTCCTTACTGAAGTCCTCTTTCACTTTGATCAATATGTGGTTTTTGAAGTCTAATCTGTTATAAAAGTACAGCCATCAATACCATTCAAGATAAACTATTTTAACAGGTTATCCAAATTTAGCACATTTTCAGGAATTACAAGAATGTGTTTCAGTGTACTCCTTTTTTACAGCTAAATGCAAGAAATGTGAATTCTGAGTAACTAGGATAGAATATATTTGGCTTTTCGGTATCGTGGTAAATATATTCATTACTGCCAAACTGGAAATTTCAAGTTGTTACAATATCCCAGGCCCCTTGATAAAAGATAAGTTGAGGGTTATCCTGATCTTAATGCTATTCCATGAAGAATGAGTTTCATAGCATAACATTAATTGCCAAGGTAATCAAACTAATAAAATTCCATATATTTTCCCTGTATCTTTGTCACTGTGCACCAAAGTGTTTATAAAACTCTAGATTAATCAAATGAGATAAGTCATTTGCTCAGCTTTTGGAAATGTTAAGGTGTGTTTGAGTGGAGAAGGCTGCATGACTTAATTTTTGTTTTTCCCTTTTTGCAAAACTAAATAAAGTTGTCAAATATGAATCATGTTCATTAAGATAATCACTATACACTTTTGCTTTTAACCACACTTGCATCTTATTTTTGTCTGAAAAAGTAACACTGTAAACAAACTTGAGTTTCAAAGAGAACTGTTTTGAACCCCTGGGGAAAATATAAAGAAAGGTCTGGAAAGATATACTGAGAAGTGATTTCTTGGTGACAGGGAGGAGGACCAGGGCTTGGGAGTGAGGGGTTCACAGAGATCAAGGGGGACTTCAGCCTTGTCTATAATGTATTATTTTAAAAGAATGTGTAATTGCATGTTATTGGTTACAAATTTTAATTTTTTTTAAGGAAGTATAAAATACCATTCAAGTATTAGATTTAGAAACTATACTTTGAACTTAGTATTTTCTAAAGCATTTTACATGTGTTATACCTATGATAAGGGAAAGGACAATTTGTTTTTCATGTGTCATAAAACTTTTACTTTTCTTCAGCAAAGTCAACATGGAATTGTTTTAAGAAAATTAAGAACACAATGAAATAAAAGGAATTCTTTATCCTAGGACCATACTATACCTCTACATGGCAATGCAGACTTTATCTAAAGCTAACCAAAAAGATAAAATGTCAGCTCTAAAACTATTACCTAAGGTAAAAAAGGGATCATCTGATCATTTATAACAGTAACTCAGAGGAACATTCAGGATGTCATATTAAATGCTATTGTTTTGGTGGTTTCAAATCCTGATGATGTAAATCCAGTTACTTCAGTAATAATCTCTCAATCATCCCTAGTTAGCCATTGGTCAGCATTCCTAAATAACTCAGATGGTATAAAGAAAAACAATATAAAAATAAAGGCACTGTAAATTAATTACTCTTCCCCCAAATGCATATAATACAGACCATACGCAGCATGCTATCCCAAACTCCTCAGTATTCTACAACATAGAATTAGAAAACTATCATTTATTGATAGATTTAAGATGTTATACAGGTTTCAAAAAATGTGGCAGTGAGAATACCAGCATAAAAAAGAGAAACTTGTGCTAAAAACAACCTGAATTCATCATTGGCAATATTACATTAACAATCAAGGCCCTCACATACTAATGATTTCCACTTTTTCTATATTGCCAACCTCCCATGCATCAAGAAACACAAGATTATCAAACTTGGGAAGCAATAAAGTACTCTGAATTTTAAAATCATAATATTAGGAAAGTTTGGGAAATTTGCAAAATATATCCTCATCATCCATGTGTACAATCTCATTTCTAGTCATTTTTGCAGTGATCATTTGTGAATAAAGAACAGATTTACAAGTTTATATAGCAGGGTATCTGAGTTCAACACAAAACTGTTACAAACTTTAGGTAAATACATGTTTCATAAGACACTGCTAACACTTAAAGGAATTAAATAAAGTTCCAAAACTTGAAAAGCAAATAAAGACAAGACAACTAAGAAGCATTTTCCACCATTTACTCTTGTTATCAAAAATAGTTCAACTCTTCTTGCAAAACAAAAACAAAATAGTACATACCAGACACATACATCACATTTTTCTTCCTATGGCTTTAGCCCACCCCCGCCCCACCAGAAGAGACCAGGAAAAAAAAAAAAAAAAAAGCCCAACAACAACAACAAAAACAACTCTACCTGACCACATTCACAGAAAATGACACCAGGATACACTACAAAACAGAAGGAGGTGTCATCTGCTCTGTGTCCAAAGGTTTCTTCTCCATGTCTTGTACTAGGCGAGTAACCATCATTGAACATGCTGTGTGCCAAATCAAAACATAACTTCAACATATGTCAGATCTGACTAGAGATGGTGAACGTAGTAGAAATTGGAAATTTTCCAGCAGTATTTCTTTAAGCACTGTCAGAGCAGCAGCTCTTCTTTTAAATCATAAGGTTATTCTTTACACCTAGTCAGTCCTTGTTTTATTTGGGCTGTGCTCTTTCAAGAAACTGACTAGATTTCCCTTCAACAGAATGTTTGTGACTCACTTCTCTTCCCTCATAAAAATTAAAGGGAAGAAGTGCATTTAAACTGAAACATAGTTTGTGCTTTACATGCAAAAGAGCATTCTAAAGAAAATCCTCCTAGCTTCAAACTACCTAAATGCACAGGCTTCATAAAAAGGCATTTTTGTTAGGCCTCTATAAAGAAGCTTTCATAATGAATAGCACCCTAAAAAAAATAGGAGCATATTCAAAATAAAGTCTGTGGCAAATAAACTACTAGAGGAAAGAAAAATCAAAGAAGTGGCCAGTGGCAGTAAGTATAATGCATAAATCTGGATAAGTTTTGGGGCATTATTCTAAAATTATTTTAAATCCCAATTCTAAATAAAATATTTTTATAATCTTTTAATAATTCTGTCACATACTATATAATCTAAATTCAATTACCTTCAGAATAAAACTGCTCTTCTCCACTTCATTTATCCAATCAGAACATTGCTCAAAGTGAAGGATTTAGAATTTTTTCCCTAGAAATGAGTCAGACTTAACTAAAAAAGGGGCTCAACTCAGAAGAGTTTTGTAGCATAAACAGCTAAACATTTGCAGTCTGACAGAATTTCAGTTTATTTACTTTTAAAAACAGATTTCTTAAACATTCTAATGAGGGGGAAATTTTCTTTCATAATACTGCTGATTTAAGAACTGCTACATACACCAGTAGCCAATTTTCATGATCAGAAATGGTATTATGTCAGCACAAAGGTTGAGCTGGACACATCAGCTTTTCAACAGGAGAAACATCAATGGCATCTGAAGGCAGCACTGAGTTTCCTGAACAAACTAATGGCTACTTTCCACAAAAAATTAGCACAATCTTTATGGACTGACTAGATACCACTTCCTTACATTTAATCATAAACTTTGATTATGCACAAAGCATGACCATAAACAATGAGGTTAATGTTATTTTCCTTGCCAAAGTTCATTTTGTATAAATCAGTTGCATCAGCATTTGTTCTCAAACTATGAGGTTCTGTAAGAACTAAGGACATATAGTTGTAGGGTTACTCCTCCATTATCTGCAAACTATTTCCCCGACACTAACACATATAACTTAGCAATGAAAACACTTGATACAAGTGATCTATATGCAGGTGCTCCGGCAAGTTAAACCAACAGAACCATAGCTGCCGTGAAACTGTAGCTATTTCCCTACCAGGGGTAGGTTTAAAAGACCCACTGATTTAACAGTCGAATCTCATGTCTATAGCTTCATCCAAACTTTTATCATCATGTGTACTGGCAGCTAAAAACGTCGTTACTGGGGACCCTGTGACATTAATTACACTGGTGCTGGTACTAGCGTTACGCACAGCAATGCTAGTCACGTTAATGCCCAAAGTGAGCCTGGTCTGCTCCAAGGCCTTTTCTGGCACAGCAAATGCCTCCAGCTTCTTCTCCCCATTGGCCATATAGGAGTTTTGGCAGCCACGACATATACAATCTAAGCAGGCTTTGCGGTTAGAGTAGCAAGGGCAGCGTTGGCCTCGGCATGTAAGAACACTTGGATTTTGAGTAGCACGCCCACATTTACACCCTTTCTTTTCCTGGGGTTTTTTGTACACAGTCTTGGTAGGACTTCCTGGCATAAAATGATGACTAGGTATCTTTTCCTTTACTGCTTTGTCTTTTTTTAGAATACCTGGCTTGGTTTTAGAGTGAGATTTCTTGGATCCATGTTCATGACTCTTTTTCATGTTTTTAGTAGATAAAAGTACAGTTTTGCTGATTTTGGGCGTCGTGCCTCCATTGGGAACAGTTGCTATAGGTTGAAGAGAAATTTTGCTCTCCCGTTTCACTGTCACAGGAGCAGATGCCCCTAATGTTGGGCCTCGGATAATGGTAGAAATTGGAAGTGGCTGAACTTTCTCACTGTCGCTTTCTGATCTGGATCGTTTTCTATTCAATTTTGCTACCTTCGGAGTTGCTGCTGTACATGATAACCCATGAAGTGCAGGACTGGTAGACATAAAAACATTATGGCTAAGAGACTGGGAAGAAAGCTGTAGAAAAGGTCCATTGGATACAGTGGCTTCCAAGTTCGGCTGCAAATTAGGGCAACAAACCTCTGTATTTGAAACAGTTTCTAAGCTGCGGAGTACTTCCTCAACACTCAGTAACAGAGAGTCACCAGGTTTTATATCTTCACTGAAACTGCATATATCAATGCCTGTGGAACATAAGTCAGTGGCTACCGTGTCACAGACAGGTGGCAAGCTGTCAGACAGATCCTCAGTTTTTATGTCAACAGTGTTACATACATCAATCGTATTTGAATGTTCAGGTGAAGGAATATTTATACCAAATCTATCTATTGAAAGCCCATTATAAGTAGGCAAACCATTGATAACAGAACTGCCAATAGCAATGCTGAGAGTGCTTTCAGACATTGGAGATAAACTAGCTTGAGGATCCGTCGTGGGTTCTGAGGTTGAAGGTAAAGGGGAATGTGTCAAACACAAAGTAAAGGATGAATCTGAGGGTTTTTCTGTCTCCTCACAAAACAATGATCCATCATTAAGCAAAGCCAAAATATCAGAAGAACAGTCAACTGCTTCTATTATATCCCGTGCCAAAGTAGTCTGTGTTATATATTCGCATAATTTTTTGTAGCAGTTCACTAGAATGCTTAACTGCTTGTTTTCCTCAAACTGCTCATAGTCTTTGCACCAGCTACATGAAGGTTTCATCATCATTTTCTTGCCTTTACAAGTTTTGCAGACATAGTGTTGGCAGGTGGAGTTGGTGGGTGCAATAGGATCTTGTAGCAAATGTCCTAAGGGGGAGAAGGAGGAAAGCAAAGATTTTAGTAAAATAAATATAGTTTCATATCCTGGAATTAAGATGATACTGTAAGTAATCTATCAAAAGTGAGATGGATTAAACTCACTAGACCAGATAATAATAAATATATCTTATAAGAAACTAAAAAATATTCAACAGCTCAGTTCATTTCCATGCCATATTCCCCATTCCTTTATCTCAAACCAGAAACTTCCCTGATTCTGTGTCTCTACCCCAAGCAGTACATTCTGGTCCACCTTCTTATCATCTTCTCCAAAAGCTATAAAGGTAAAAGCGTGAAGATCAGTCACCAAAAATACAAACTAGGCTTAAAACTCCTGGGACCTCAACCTAACGCAACAAGGTAATGGTACAACATATTTAACAAAATCATACTGATTGGTTATTGTTTATTTTGTGTTGGGCACTGGGCAAAAAGATACAAATAAGAGAGACTTAGTCCATGCCCTCATAAACACAGTCTTGAGGGCATTAATCAGTACAAAGGTGTGTTCACAGAAAAATTTTTTTCAACCAGTTTTAATTAGATATATACTGATATTACAATTTAAGGAAAAAAGATCAAACTGTAGACACAAGTCAGGTGCAGTGGCAGAGTCTGTAATCCCAGCTAATCAGAAGGCTGTGCCAGAAGAATTACTTGAGCCTAGGAGTTAGAGGTCAGCCTGGGCAACATAACGAGACCCTCTTTAAAAATAAACATGTAGTTACAATGGAAAAGAACTATGTTCGTTTATATTAAAAGAAAGAAAAGGGGGAGTGCTACTGAATTCAAATTGTTCTACCAAAAATCAAAGTATAAAACAGAGAAGCAATTATATTTAAACTTAATTAAAGGAAAAAAACATGGCATAATACTGGGCTCAAATTCTTTGACAGAAGTCAAAATGACCATGGTTTTACACTGTAAATATCCTAATTGGAGCAATATAGCATAACAGTGAAAGTGGTCTCCCAAATGGACACAACTCCCAAATTATAAATGACCTATACATATGAACCAGTCCTCATCTCCACCATCACTCCAAGCAAACCGCTCCTTGGTTCCCAATTCAGACAACTGGTTAGTAATGAACCCAAAGCATTTATCTCTTCTCATAAATCATACAAAGAATGTTAACCACAGAAATTAAAAATCAATAGAGGAAAAAATCAGGAAAATTCCCAAAATTTTGGAAATTAAACATATACCTAAAATAACCCCTGAGTCAAAAACGTCATAAGGGAAATTAGAAAACATTTACTTGAAGGATAATGAAAACATACATATCAAAATTTAGGAGATGCAGCTAAAGCAGTGTTGAGCGGGAAATCTATAGTTTTAAAAGTCTGTATCAGAAAATAAGGTCTCCAAAAAGGCAAACTGGCATGTGCCTATAGTCTTAGCTACTTAGGAGGCTGAGGCAAGAGGATGTCTTGAGCCCAGGAGGTCGAATCCAGCCTAAGCAACATAGCAAGACCTTGTCTTTACAAAAACAATAAAACCAAATAATATTTTAAAGAAGACAATAAGGCCTCAAAGTCAATAACCTAAGCTTTCTTACAACTTAACAGGAAGACCAAACTAAACTCAAACTAAGAAGGACATAGCAAAGAATAAAGATTAGAGTAGAAATCAAGAGAAAAGAGAAAAATCAATAAAACCAAAAAGATCAAAAAGTTTGGCAAACCTTAGCTAGAATTACCATGGGAAAAAAGAAGATACAAATTACTAAAATCAGCAATGAAAGAAGTTGTAATTATCACTAGTGTCCCACAGCAATCTAAAGGATTAAGGAAACTATGACCAACTTTATGACAACAAATTTGACCAACTAGATGAAATGAACAAATTTCTATAAAGATACAAATTGACCAAAACTGACTCAAGAAAAATTTTAAAGCATGAACATACCTTTAACAAGATACTGAAATAGTAACTGGAAATCTTCCTCAAAAGAAAACTCCAGGGCTAAATGCCTTCGCTGATAAATTCCAACAAATAATTAAGAACAATAACAACCAAAACTGGAAGAGAAAACACTTCCCAACTCATTCTTTAAAGGCCAGCAGCTACCCTAAATACCAAAGCCAAACACAAGAAAAGAAAATACAGACCAAAATCCCTCATGAACGTAGATCAAAAAAAATCCATACTAAAACATTCAACAGAATCCAGCAACATATAATCCAATACCCATTCGCAATTATAAAAAAAAAATTTAACAAACTAGAAATAAAACTTCTTTAACCTGATGGTGGGGCATCTATACAAAGCCTACAGCCAACATCATACTTAAAGGTGAAATATAATGCTTTTCCTCCAAAGATCAGGAACAAGGAAAGGATGTCTGCTTTTGCCACTTCTTTTCAAACTTGTGCTCGGTGTTCTAGCTAGTGCAGTAAAGGGAGGGAGGGAGGGAGGGAGGAAGGAAGGAAGGAAGGAGAAAATTAAAGGCATCCAGATTGAAAAGAAGTAAAACTGTTTTTAGTAACAAATTGTACACTCTTATATATAAAAAATCCCAAGAAATCCACACACGAAAACTATAACTAATAAAAAAATTTAGCAAAGTCACAGTACAAACTTAATACCATATAAAAGCCAACTGCATTTTGTGTTTCTATATACTAGCAATGAATACTCAAACATTAACAATTTTTTACAATTCCATTCATAATAGTATCAAGAATATATTAAAAACACAACTTCTACACTCACTACAAAAGATGACTGAAAGAAATTAAAGAAAATCTAAATAAATAGAGACATTTCATGTTCACAGATTAGAAGACTCTAAATATTGTCAAGATGGCAATTTTCCCTCAATCTATAAATTCAATGCAATCGTTACCAGAATCCCAGGTGACTTTTTTTTTTTTTTTTTAAAACTGACAGGCTGATTCTAAAATTTATATGGAATCACAGAGGATAGGCAAAACACACTTTTTCTTTTTTTTTTTCTTACTAGCAAGATCAACCAGGTATTTGATTGTGTGTGTGTGTGGGGGGGGGTTGGTTTGGTTTGTTTTGTTTTGTTTTGTTTTTAGAGATGACATAGTCTAGCTATGTTGCCCAGCTGGGCTCTCCTGGGCTCAAGCGATCCTCCCACCTCAGCCTCCCAAATAGCTAGCACTAGGCACCCAGCTGCCAGAACAATTTTGAAAAATCAAAGAGAACTTATACTACCAAATTCCAAATTTTATTCTAAAGCCACATTAATCAAGACAGTGTGGTAACAGTGAAAATATAGACATATACATCAATGGAAAAGAACTGAGAGTTCAGGAAGAAATGCTTGTATTTATGGTCACTTGATTTGTATGACAAGTGTGCCTAGATAATTCAATGAGTCAAGGAGAGTATTTTCGATATATTGTATGAGACAATATGATATCCCAATGCCAAAAAAGAAAAAAAAAAAAACCTTACACCTATACCTTACAACATACACAAAAATTAACTAAACATGATCACAAGCCTAAATGTAAGAGCTAAAAACTTTAAAATACTAAAAACAAACACAGAAGAAAAATCTTTGTGATTTTTAATTGGCCTAAGTGTTCACAGATGTTGACACCAAATGCACAATCCACAAAAGAGAAAAAACAGTAAAATGGATTTCCTCAAAATTAAAAATTTGTACTTCAAAAGACACCATTAAGAAAATACCATATTTGCAAGTCACATACCTGATAAACACCTATAATCACATTTTTTAAAAAACATCCTACAAATAAATTATAATCCAATTTTAAAAGTAAACAGATTTGAATAAACATTTCACCAAAGAAATATGAATGCCTAATAAGCACATGAAAATATGCTCAGTATCATTAGTTATTAGAGAAAGTAAATCTATGGCATACTACTACATACCCATTAGAATGGCTAAATTCAAAATGACAATACCAAGACTTGGCAAAGATGTGGAGAAACTGGTTATCACTGGCGAAATGTAAAATGGTACAATTACAATGGAAAACAGTTTGGTAATTTCTTAAAAAGTTAATCATGAATTTACCATACAATCCAGCAATTCTAGGAACCTACGCAAAGAGAAATGAAAACATACGTCCACACAGAAAAAATGTATGCGAAGGTACATAGCAGCATAATTTATAATAGCCCAAAACTGGCCACAATCCAAATGTCCATTAATTGGTGAGTAAATAAAATTTAGCATATTCATGCAATGGCGTACTGTCCTGTAATTAAAAGGAACAAACTATTGGTACATGCCACAACACAGATGAACTTCAAAAACATTATACTAAGTGAAAGAAGCTAGATGCAAAAGAGTACATTATTATATGATCCCATTTATATGAAATGACAGAAAAGCACAGTCTGTAGAGTTACCCAGGGCTGAGAGTAGGAGCAGGGATTAACTATAAATGGGCACAAAATGTTCTAAAATCAAATTGTAATGATCATTACACAACTCTAAAATTAAAAAACAGTAACACTTAAGACAAGGCACCAGTAGTTATAGAATCCAACCTTTTATCCAATGCCAATACAAGAATCCCTTAAAATTTCAGTCCCCAACCCCCAGGCGGCCTGGTACATCTGTGGCCTGTTAGGAAACCGGCTGGGCATCACTGCCCGAACTCTGCACCATGCCCTCCCCAACCCAAGACACACCACTCTAACCCCCACTCCGTGGAAAAATTATCTTCCATGAAACCAATCCCTGGTGCCAAAAAGGTTGGGGACCATTGCAGAATTCCCTTGACTTCATCTAAGGAAGGGTATAGGGAATATGAAGGAAAAAAACACATATGTATGTGGTGTGCATATGCATGCACTTAAAAGGACAAACCATAAGGTTAAAAAAATCGGTTACCTACTGGGAAGGAGAGACAGAGTGAAAAACAAACAGTAATAAGAAAAGACTATGAGTTTAACCTCTTTTATAAGATTTTACTTTCAAACCATATAAATATTTTATACCATAATGAAAACAAAACTTTAAAGGAAATCTCTAAAAAGCAAAATGAAACAAGTAATCATAATTTTATATCAAATAGGTGGTATAACCATTCAAAGATAAACTATTTCAAACGACTTTATAACACAGAAAATTGACGCTTAATCCTCAGATCCTAATCCTTCTTGTTTTTAGTAATAACATAGTTGGTGGTAGAGTTGATAGTAATTATGAATGTGTTTACATTATTGTGGGATTAAGTAAATGTTGATGCCCTTGAGAATCCTCTTTTTCAGCAGCAGGAAGGAGGAAATTTATAAAAGACAAGAGGTTAAGTAAAAAATCCTGAAGTCTTAAAAAGAATTCATTTGGACTTAGTATGAACTCATGCTTTCATCTTAAATATATGTATTTCTTAGCACTATCCATTGAAAAGTCCTGGAAACAAGGTCCAACCCCAGGAACAATTAATTCAGATAGAACTGAAAAACATTTTCCAATGTTTTTCAGGGCTTCTTGGACAAATGGCTGATGCCAAGTTTGTGATATAAATTGGACAAGATTAGTTTTGATCACCTTGTTATGCCAAAAAGTAAGAAAACTATCAAAGGTCAGGACTCAGGAGCAAACCTGAAGAGGTTCCCACTGGCCAAAAAGAAAAGCTGAGCATGCATAAATGCAATGGAAGGAAGTACATCTGAGGACATTAAAAAGAAAAAAAAAATTAGTTTATGATGCTAGTGAACCAGCTCATTAGTTTGAAAACTTGTAAGAGCAAGAATCAAGTATTTGTCCTTATTTAATGAATTATACCAACATATAATCAAATCACAAGTGAGAAATTTCTCTTTAGCCTTAATTCCATCAGTGATCTTTTCACTAGTCACGTCAATCAAAACCTTTCCTAAGCTACCAACAACTTAAAGGACTTATACTCTACAGATCTTTATATTTTTTATGAGGTCTTAGGAGAATAACTATGCCTACCGTTGAGAACTGAAAATGGGCTAGAAAACACAAAATCTCACTGATTGACTATACTACCAGTGAATTCTTAAGGACTTCATCCTCTGGCCTTATATTACTTACTAGATTGCCCACTATTCCCCAACACAAGTATCTGAAACTTTAATCTACCATTATAAATGCGTCTAGACAAACTTTCTTTATGCACTCAGCTAACCATCCTAACTCTCAAAAGTTTCCCCAAAGCTTCTCTATACACTTCATAATGAAGGCAGCTCCAGTGACCTGAGGAACAAAGAAAAAGATTCAGGAGCTTCTTAGCTGGGATCAACATTAACCAAATACCTAACTATATGTCTCTAAGATTCAGGAGCTTCTTAGCTGGGATCAACATTAACCAAATACCTAACTATATGTCTCTAAGGAAGGGAATTCCCGTCCTCCAATTTAAAAAATATGAAGGCCAGGAGTTCCAGACCAGCCTAGGCAACATAGCAAGACCTCATCTCTACAAAAACATTAAAAAATTAGCTGGGTGTGGTGGTGAATGCCTGTAGTCCCAGCTACTCAGGAGGCTGAAGCAGGAGGATCACCTGAGTCTCCAGGAGTTCGATGCTGCAGTGAGCTCTGATTGCAGCACTGCACTCCAGTATGGGTGACAGAACAAGACCCTGTCGGAAAGAGAGAAAGGAGGGAGGAATGAGAAGGAAGGAAGAAGGAAAGGTGGGAGGGAGGGAGGGAGATATCAGATGACATTTTAAAATTTGCAAAAATGCATTTTATCCTAGAAAATAAAATGCATGGGTAATCTGCATCAAGGAAAAATAAGTCACTCACTGGCAGACTCTCCTATAAATCCTGGGGAGTGTTTGGAGAAAGGTTTAATTTAGCCTAATGTTCCATATAGTTATACACAAAACTACAAAAAAAAACTTGTTCAAAATACACACCTTCAGACTTCAAAACTTTATAGTTCATGACAAAAAAAATTCTCACTGCACTGCCTTGAATACTTATCTGTATTTCGCAGAAATTACCTTCCTTTCCAAAAATGGCCTTGTAACTAAATGAATTTGATACTTATGTGCCTTGTTTCAACAAATGATGTGACATTGACCCTAGAAAGACTTAAATATCCACTTTTACACCTAATTTTCTTAAGTTACCCATTTGTTATTTATTCTCCCTCCTAACTTTTCTTCCCCAAATCAACCAATCATAATTTAAGGCTAAAACTTAGTTTTAGAATACCACAATTCTCATTCTGGGTATTTCTGGGAATACATAACATTAGTAATTAATTTACTAAGATATTTAGTATAAGACTTTTTTAATGCTCTAATTTGTGGAACTTTTTGATTATGGAAATTTTCAAACAGCCAAAAGCAAAAACAATTAACCTCCGTATACTCATCACCTAGATTAAATAATCACCAAGACTATGCCACACCTGCTTCACCTACCCATCTTTTTTGTTCCTTAAGTATTTCAAAGCAAATCACACACATCATTAATTCACCTCTATAAAGACCAGCATAAGTCACTACAAAATAATTTTCTTATGTAACTGTGATACCATTATCATATCTAACAAAATCAGCAATTTTAAATAATTTAAAAACCAGATTAAGATTCAATTTAAGAGAAAAAACTTTTAAAGGCCCTAGAAAGCGGCTGTAATTCTCCCATCAAAAAACATTTTATAGATTTTACTTTTCTGAATGTGCTTTTTAGGGGCATAAACTTTTCCTTTTATTAAACAGATTTAACACAGATCATTCACATCATTACTTTATGGTGTTAATATGCCAAAGCTAGCACTTGGATTGGCTGGCATTCATCCTCATCTGTGACCCTGACAAGAATCACTGCCAGCCAGAATCAAGATTTACAAACCAACATAAATAAGAGAGACTCAGAGCACCACTATAAATAAACTGTAACGAGGTCTCAAATCAATTTGCCCCTCTCTTCAGACAAGGGATAGGCACTCCTCCTTAGCATAGGTAAACAAGGACATCATTAATCTCGGCGAACTCTTCAAATACAGAGCTTATCCCAGTTTTGAACAAAGCAACCAGTAACTCACTTACTTCAAAATACTATTAGTAAAGGTGGCCATACTATAAATTTTATGTTGACTACCAAATAAATTATGTCTTAATCACTTCTGAAGCAAAAATTTTTTTTGATTCTCCATTCTGATTCTCCAAATTGTGAAGTAATTTAACCCCACAAATATTACTGGAGGAAATTAAGTTTAGGAAGATGAGGAGAGGAGGCACATGAAAAAATAAAACTGACAACAGCTATTAATATTATTAGCAAAATTTACTGATGACTAAAAAGTAAACACTGGACCTGACAATAATTATAATCATAAAAGCTACAATAGTAAAAATTATCATAACTTAAAACACTGACAAATTAGACATGAACAACAAAGACACTTTATAAATCAAATCCTTATTTTAAGGTTTATATAGAAAAGAAAGAAATGATTCCAATGAAAATTTCAGTAAAATACAAACTGATAAAAGTGAAAAATGGTTTAGTTGTTCTGCAGAGAAAACTGATCAAGGAATTAAACTAGCTCAATGGCTTAACTTTGGCCTTTGACAAAATGTATCATATAATTCTAATTTAAATGTTATATGCATAAAAACAGTATTACTCAGAATCAAAACACTCTATCACACCATGCCTTCTCTCCAAAATTCCTTCTCCTGGTCATGCTTCTATTATAGCAAGGACTGCCTCATCAATAACTTCAAATAAAGTAATTTTATATAAACTTTGTTATTGATGAGATGACTCATAATCAGGGAAAATTAACCAAGACTCATCATGAAATACCATTATCAGAAGGCAAAAAATGCACACAGGCAAATGACGGTTATGATTAAAACCATCATGCCATTTGTCCAAAAAGTATTCTCAGAAACCAGAATTTTAATGGACAAAGCATCCACAAAAAGACTCAATAAATCTTATAATACTGGAGATATGGGGAAAAAAATCAATTTTTGTAATAATACCGCAACCTACTTTCCCGAAATAATAAAAGAAAAATAAAAACAGTACAGAATCCAACAGCTATAAAATATGTGGCATCCTACAAAAGACAGGAACATCAAACAAAAGAGATATCATAAAAGATACATTTCTAGACCAGGCCTGGTGGCTCATGCCTGTAATCCTAGCACTTTGGGGGGCAAAGGCAAGAAAATCACTTGAGTCCAGGGATTCAAGACCTGAGCAACATAGTGTTACCCTGTCTCTACTAAAAATTAAAAAATTAGCTGAGCCTAGTAGCCTGAGCCTGTAGTCCCAGCTAGTCCCAGCTAGGCAGATTACTTCAATCCAGAAGTTCAAGGCTGCAGTGAGCAGCGATGATTACACCACTGCACTCCAGCCTGGGCCGCAGGGTGAAACCCCATCTTTATAAAAATTAAAAAAAAAATTAAAATTTTTAAAAACAAAGTTTTCTGGGTTCACTTATGTTACTGATTCTAAAGCCAACTTCCTCAGCAATTACTATTGAATGAAATATCCTTTTTGTCAGCCATTCCTTTCAAAATGGCCCAGATAACTTTATTAACCATCTAATTATAGCTACTGTTACATACACAGAAAGAAAAAAAAGCTTTATTCATAGCAAAAAGAATTTTGCTGCCAACCAAAACTGCTGTGAAGTTCTTGGATCAAACACAGGATGGTAACTTAAAAGATGACAAAACATCTGCATGGATGATGACAAGTGGCACACTTGATCTTGGAAAGGAACTCCCAAATGCTGCAGGCAAAAAAATCTTCAAATATTTTATCCAGGAATGTAGCAGTCTCGGATTTCTGCCAGGCAAATCATTCCTGTACCATAAGGGTAAGGTTTTGTTTTGTTTTGTTTTCTATGGGTACATAATAGTACATACTTATTGGGTACATGTAATATTTTGATACAAGCATACAATGCCTAATGATCAAATGAGGGTAACTGGGATATCCATCACCTCAAATAACTCTCCTGGTTATTTGGAAATATACAATAAATTATTAACTATAGTCACCCTATCGTGCTGCCAAAGGGCAAGCCTCTTCTATCAATATAATCATATTTGTCCAAGAAATATACTTCACATCTTTCCATTTTGTACAGTATAACCAAAAAAAAAAAAAAAAAAAAAAAAAACCTTGTCCATATTTTAAAATATCTCAATTAAGAAAAGCCAATAAAAAATAGTTTTGGAATTTTCAAAAAGAAAGAAAAAAGTCAATAAAAAGAGTGTGTAAGCCTGATATCAAATGGGGGCACACCCCTTTAATTTATAAAAGGTAATAAAAATGAGGCAGAACACTAACAATGATGGGGGGAAATGAAGCCAATTATATGCCATGATGTTCAACAAGTTTGAGAGAGTAATCCTTTTGTTCCATCCCAAAACATGTTTTCTGTATATCTGGCATTATACAAATTAATCATTTTCTTTCATTATGTTATTACTTGATTCTATCACTCAACATTTACCTGGATATTTTTTATCAACATGAAAAAGCAGGACATGTTAAATCCCTGAAAGTTTAGCAAATAATTGCTGTCACAAATCAAAATAATTTTAAAGTTAATAAGTGCTAGAAGTCAGGTTTCTGGGCATACAAGATTTCAGGACAGAGGTTAATGTTCTGAAAGTTTATAACACGGGTTGCTCTTAGGATTACCCACTTGTAGAAGAAGGAAGGAAAAGGCAGAAGAAGAACAAGTTAGGCTTGGATGTACTCACAACAAACGCCTTAGCTGACCCCACAGCAAACTCTGAAGCTGTGATGACTCTTTAGGGTTGTCCTATGTTGGGGCCAGGGAGCCAGGTGTTTAATGCACCAGTGTTTGAACACAGGCTAATCCCAGCAAGGGGATGTGACCTGGAGAGAGTAGCTCTCTTCAACCAAGAGCAATTCCCAGGGAGGTCTGACAGCCCCAACAGCACACTAAGCAGCTAACAGAATGAAGTCCTTCAGTCCTGAAGTGGGGATTTGGGTAGTATATCATGGCATCCACTATAATCAGTAGTAACTCTATAACTGTCTAAATCTGATAAATTTTGTGTAAAACAATGTATTAATAATAGTAATGATATGTACCTTTAAAAGTGACTTGGCCCTCTGTTTCTTAAAGCTATAAACTAGCTAAATACCTAGGTTCTTTTTTTTTTTTTTTTGAGACAGAGCCTCACTTTGTTGCCCAGACTAGAGTGAGTGCCATGGCATCAGCCTAGCTCACAGCAACCTCAAACTCCTGGGCTCAAGCAGTCCTTCTGCCTCAGCCTCCCGAGTAGCTGGGACTACAGGCTAATTTTTTCTATATATATTAGTTGGCCAATTAATTTCTTTCTATTTATAGTAGAGACCAGGTCTCGCTCTTGCTCAGGCTGGTTTCGAACTCCTGACCTTGAAGCAATCCGCCTGCCTCGGTCTCCCAGAGTGCTAGGATTACAGGCGTGAGCCACCGTGCCCAGCCAATACCTAGGTTCTTTCCAGTGCTAAAATTTGACGATTTTATGACTTTCAAGACTTTATGGCTAGATCTATAAATAGTGTGTCAAGTCTTGCATTTGGATATCAGTAACTGTTGAGGAGATAGGTATATGAGAATTGCATTCTATTTTGTACGTTGAAATTTTCTACAAAAAATTGCAAAATAAAGTTCAATAAAAGCTTGAATATTACTCATGCCAATTTTTTATGCTTTCAAACTTACCAGAAGCTTTACATAAAGATTCTCCCTTCTCTTCCCACTTCTCATCCCACACACACCCAACTCCTCCCCAACACACACACACATACATCTCTCCCTCCCTCCATCCCTCCCATTCTTTCTCTCTCTCCACCCCTCCCTCTCCCTCCTCCTCCTTCTCTCCCTCTCTCCTCCTCCTCCCTTTTCTTCTTCCATCCAAGATAAATCCTCCTCTCTCCCTCCAAAGCTCTGGCTTCCACCCTTCCTCCCTAGTTACCCACATAACTTTATACCTTCTCACTTTTACCTTCAACCTTGCTTCTCTACAGCAACTTGCCCTCTTGGTTATTTGTTCCTAAAGTAGCTCGCCAGAATCAATCAATCTAATGAAAGGCAAAAATTGCTTATCCCAAATTCAATGGGCATTCTTCCTTGAGATGCTCTCCTTCCTTCTCCAACACTACTGTCTGTCCCATCTCTTCTACATCCTCTTCTGTCTCTTCCTTAATTTTAGTATTTCCTATGTTTCTGTAACAGAATCTACACTCCTTACTCTGTTCCAGTATTCCTTAGCAATCTTTACTGGGTGACAGACCCCTTTGAGAATCTGATAATACAAATATGTACAAATTACTGCATAGAATCTTATGGGGATCATGAGCCTTTTCCCTTTTTGAAACAGAGATATGACACCACTCAAAGTTTAAAACTGTTCTCTCAACACTCCTCCAAAGTGATCTGCTCATAAAGCTGTTTTGACTACCACTTATAAACTTTTGACATCTGAATCTATATCTCCAGCTCAAACCTTTCACTCCTCAGCTTCAGACCCAATGACTACTAGTAATCACATTTTTGTCAACTCACAAATAACTCAAGTTAACATGAACAAATATAAATTTATCTCACCTAAAAGCCTGCTCTTCTTCAGCATCCCTTATTCTCTTAGACACTGATACTATCATTCACTCACAAACTAGATACCTTGAAACAATCCGGAGGCTTCTCTTCACCTCCATTCCATATCCAGTCAGTCTTCTTGCATGTAGCTTCTAAAAATCTGCCAATTCCACCCTTCAGGGTTTACTCCCACAACTACTCCTGCCTTAGTTCAATTCTCTTCATTTCTCATCCTGAATATTGAGTTTTCTAGCTGATATCCATGCCTCAACTTCATCCACTCCAATCAATCCATCTTCCAAGTGATCTTTCTAAAACACAAGTCTGATTATAATGCCTTTCTTTTCAAAACCCTTCAATCAGACTTTAAAATCCAAAGTCTTTGGAATGACATATAAAGCCTTCAAGAATCTGGCCCCGACCTACACTCTCCCCAACCCCAAATCTCATACCACTACCACTAAGCTTTCTCCAAAAACTCTATACTCCATTCTCACCCACCACTGACTATTGCAAAGCATAGAATAATCTTACTCATTCCTCTGTGGGTTGCTCTTCCTAGAATGTCCTTGGGCAATCCTTGCATGGTAAATTATTCTACAAGAATCAACTCAAATATAAATTCCAAGAGAAAATCTTCCCTAATTCTCTCCCCTCTGTTTGTTGAAAAACCACTTTATACATTCTCCTACTATATATAGCACTTATCATATTACATTGTCATTGTTCACTGAGTCTCACTCAAGGTCAGAAACTTATTTATCTCTATATCGTTAAACCACCATTGGCACATAAGCCACACCTAATAAATGTACAATGAATCAATCATAAAAAGAACATTATTAGATTTGAGAGTCACCTTGGTAATCACTTTTTCCATAGCCTCATTTTAACCAATATGGACTTTCATGGATTATATAGCTCCTTACTAGCAATGAGAAATACAAGCTGAGTCTACTGATTCCCAGCCTAGTATTCCCTTCCCCTATTCAGCACCATCCCTACTTCTATGATTAAGTTCATGGCATATACTGAGATAATTTTAGTTTCTTTGCATTTATCAAAGAGAATGATTACTGAAACTGAGCCTAGGCAGAATCAATAATGATCTACAAGATATAAAACCTTTTTAGAGAAAGAAGAACTAGTAGCTGACAATAATGTATAGTGATGGAGCAGAAAGAGTGAAAGGAAGGGGAGGGTGGATTCTGAACAGGTTTCTAAAGGTCAGGAAATCCCTACTGCACGATAACTGGAGCTACAAGAGCCCTGCCTGGATTCTCTATACACTGACTTCAATTTTTAAAGTTAATCATAAATGTTTCAAGTGAATATAGACACTATAAAGCAGCAGACCTCAACCTTTTTGGTACCAGGGACAGGTTTCACAGAAGACAACTTTTCCACGGGGGTTGGGGAAGCAGAGTTCAGGTGGCGATGCAAACTGTGGGGAAGGGGAGCAGCTGCTGTAAATACAGATGAAGCTTCGCTGGCTCCCCTACCACTCACCTCCTACTGTGCACACACCCCCTTCTAAAGTTGCATAGAAGACAATGTTTACATCAGGGAGTGTGTCAGTGGAGCTGTGTGGCCTGCAGATTGGGGACTGCAGCTATAAAGCACTGTGCTATCTTCTCTGCTAAGGAGAGTCCAGCAAAAACAAAGCTCAGCCTATATACCAGTCTAAGAATTTATAGCATCAGAAATCTTAACAAAAGACTATGTTATGTATATTAAATATGTAGATATGTATTATATAATGTATTATGTATAAAATATATAGATATTAAACTCATGATCAGATAGCTGGTTTTCACAAATGTCACTTCAGATAGCATTATTCATATATAAAATTGATCTATAAAAATTATAAAATTTTCTAGTATTGAAGTAACAATAAATTGATGCTGATAAACTAAAACATATACATACATCCTATTTCTTTTGTGTTGAGAATAACTATCCTGAATCTGAGTCATAACCCGTCAGCCTAGATTCAGTCTCCAGCACTATCAAGGTACATACAAAGAACAGGAGAATATACTTCTCCCTCTGATGTCAAAAGTCTGAGATAGGACCTAAACAAAGATCCTCTCATAATCCAATCCATTGATCTAATTATCTGCATTCTTCATCTTTTCCAAATGAAGAGTTAATTGCTTAGGCTACCTTCACTTAATAAAATATTTCTTCTTCCTCCATTACTTATGTAAATAATTCCTCGGGCCCAGCTATATGCTAAGCATGGCGCTAGAGCCAGCCACTCCATCTTTTAACAAGGCATTATCAGACCTTTTTTACATCTCTGAATTATAGCACCAACATTATATCCCAAAATTAAAGATGTAAAATATGTTTTCAAACAATAATAGGACATCTTCTGGATACATATACTTATGGAAATCATCTCTGGATTCACCCAAGAACAAAAATGACTATAACATAAAAAAGATAATATGTGTCACTTAACAAATTGGCACATGTGAATTAACTGTTCTTGGACAATTAAAACTGTGGTCTTTTTTTTAAACTTTTTTTTACTTTTTCAGACAGGGTCTCTTTCAACTCAGGCTGGGTAGAGTGGCCTCATCATAGCTCACTGCAACCTCGAACTCCTAGGCTCAAGTGAGCCTCTTGCCTCAGCCTGCCAAGTAGCTGGGACTATAGCCATTATGTCTGGCTAATTTTTTTTTTTTTTGGAGACAGGGTCTTGCTCTTGGCTCAGGCTGGTCATGAACTCCTGGCCTCAAGTGACTCTCCTGCCTCGGCCTCCCAAAGTGCTAGGATTACAGGCATGAGCCACCACATCCAGCTAAAACTGTTCTTTTTAAAAGCTTATTTTCATTCTTGCAAAACCAATGCCCAATAATATTAGGTCATTAAGTATGAAATGTCTGATTTCTTTAAGTACTAAATGTGACAGTTGATATCTCTGACATTTCACTTTGACACTTCTTTCATCTTTCTTATGAAGGTACATCCTCATTCTCTCAAACACACAGTATGACTTACAATTATCTTTCAAAGTTTTTTTTAAACAATTTTTGTAAAACCATAGATAAGTCAAAAATTTGTGTTATTTTCAAACCTGAGTTCTGGCATAGAACCAGAACTACACAGACAGCTCAAAATATCAACAAAGTGTTTGCAAAAGATGTGACTAATGAGCACACAGTACCTTGATGGCTTGAAAAAAGTTCCATTCTGGTGATTTTAATCTTAAAAATGAGCCACATGGGCAACCTGAGACCAAGGTGAACAATAATGAGCTAAAAGCTGTAGTAGAAGCAAACCCATCTCAACCTTCGTGTAAATTAACAACAAGGTTTGATGTTACTACTTCAACAATATTAGACCATTTAAAACAAATCGGCAAGGTAAAAAAGCTGGATAGATGAGTACCACATAAATTAAACAAGCATCAAAAAAAATTGTCTCGAAACTTCTCTTTCTTGGCTGTCACGACATAAAGACAAACCACTTCTACACCATACTGTTACGTATAATAAAAAATAGATTCTTTTTGACAATCACAGGTGTTCAACACAAGGGTTGGATAAAGATAAAAGTGCCAAAACACACTCCAAAACCGAATATTCATCAAAGAAAGCTAATGGTGTCTGTGTTATCCACTATAGCTTCATGAAACCTGGTCAATCAATTACAGCAGATGTCTACTACAACCAATTTGACAAAATGATGAGGATGCTTGTGACTAAACAGCCGAGACTGGTCAATAGAGACCAGCCAATCCTCTGACAACACTCCATCACATGTCACACAAAAACACTAGTCTAACTACTGAGTCTGGACTCAGAAACTCTCAGTCATCCACCACATTCACCAGACCTTGTACCAACTGACTATCTCTTCTTCCAGACTTTGGACCACTTCTTACAGAGAAAATTTTCGATTCTCAACAAACTGTAAAAAATGCCTTTCAGGATTTCATCGCCACTCACTTTCCAGACTTCTTCACTGCTGACATAAACAAGCTACCTTTAGGATGGCAAAACTGTGTCAATAGTTTATGCACATAATTTAATTAATTGTACTGCTTCTTAAGATATAATAAACTTTTGACTTGAATCAGACATTTCATTTTTAATGACCAAATAGTTTTCTACAGACATACACTAAAGTCAAAACCTCTCAAAAATCTTTTCATTAGGCAAAATTCATAAGTACTATGAGTGCCACTATAAACAATAATAAGCTCAGGTCAAAGAGAAATGAATCTGAAACTAGAGAACACTCCTAAGACAGCACTATTTTACTCTTGGTGGAGCTTCCCTAGCCCAGGTTTTTTTTGTTTTTGTTTTTGTTTTAAAGACAGGGTCTGTCTCTGTTTCACAGGCTGGAGTGCAGTGGTGTGATCATAGCTCACTGAAACCTGAAACTCCCGGGCTCAAGCAATCCTCTTGCCTCAGCCTCCCCAGTAGCACATCCACGATGCCCAGCTAATTTTTAAATTTTTTTTGTAAAGAGAAGGGTCCCACTATGTTGTCCACACTGGGTATCACACTCCTGACCTCCTAAAGTACTCAATTTTAGGCATGAACACCACACCAGGCTCTCTTCTTTTAATTTTTGATTGAGCAGCATCACTTAAAATCTGTTCCTTTAAACCTCCACCCAGTTAATTTTAGCATAAACCAAAAAGTACAGGCCTCAAAGAAATCAGCAGATCCAAATAACAAATTAAGGTTTTGAAATTATTCCTTCCCTAATTAAATAGCCAAGCAGCTATGTCCAAACCAGCATTAGCCCCTTTAAATATCCCTATCACCCAGATTCCACAGTTTTACAAACTATTTTCTTTAAAATATCTAGCACAAATAATATGACAAAAATATGCATTTTAATTAAAAACAAGTCAGGAGGATAATATGACAGATGTGCATTAGTCACTAAAAATGATGACACACAG
>VSMD01020412.1:0-12429 GCA_008750895.1 Mirza zaza
TTCGAACAGCTGTACAATGTGTTCATCTTTTAAGCTAAGTGTTATTACAAAAGAGTCAGTTATTTAAAAAAGCTTATAAAGAAAAAGTTACAGTAATCTAAAGTTAATTTATTATTGAAGAAAGAAATTTAAAAAATAAATTTAGTCTAACCTAAGTGTGCAATGTTTATAAAGCCTATAGCAGTGTATAATAATGTCTTAGGACTACACATACACTCACCTCTCACTCCCTCACCCAGAGCCACCCTCAGTCCAGCAAATTCCACTCGTGGTAAGTGCCTCATACAGGTGTCTCATTTTCTACCTTTTATACCATATTTTTACTGTACTTCTCTATGTTTCGCTATCTTTAGACACACAGGTACTTGCCGTTGTGTTTCACTTGCCTGCAATATTCAGTACAATAACATGCTGTGCAGCTGTGTGACCTCATACCACACAGCCCGGGTGGACGCAGCTATGCCACGGGGTGCGGAGTAGGCTATACACCTCAGTGTGGAGTAGGCTACACATCTGGTGTGGAGTAGGCTATACACCTCAGTGTGGAGTAGGCTACATATCTGGTGTGAAGTAGGCTATACACCTCAGTGTGGAGTAGGCTACATATCTGGTGTGGAGTAGGCTATACATCTTGGTGTGGAGTGGGCTATACATCTTGGTGTGGAGTGGGCTATACATCTTGGTGTGGAGTGGGCTATACATCTTGGTGTGGAGTGGGCTATACATCTTGGTGTGGAGTAGGTTACACATCTTGGTGTGGATTAGTTTATACATCTCAGTGGGGAGTAGGTTATACATCTCGGTGTGGAGTAGGTTATACATCTCGGTCTGGAGTAGGCTATACATCTTAGTGTGGAGTAGGTTACACATCTTGGTGTGGATTAGTTTATACATCTTGGTGTGGAGTAGGTTATACATCTCGGTGTGGAGTAGGTTATACATCTCGGTGTGGAGTAGGCTATACATCTTGGTGTGGAGTAGGTTACACATCTTGGTGCGGAGTAGGCTATACATCTCGGTGCGGAGTAGGCTATACATCTCGGTGCGGAGTAGGTTATACATCTTGGTGTGGAGTAGGTTATACATCTCGGTGTGGAGTAGGCTATACATCTTGGTGTGGAGTAGCCTATACACGTTGGTGTGGAGTAGGCTATACATCTTGGTGTGGAGTAGGTTATACATCTCGGTGCGGAGTAGGGTATACATCTCGGTGTGGAGTAGGCTATACATCTTGGTGTGGAGTAGGTTATACATCTCGGTGTGGAGTAGGTTATACATCTCGGTGTGGAGTAGCCTATACATGTTGGTGTGGAGTAGCCTATACACGTTGGTGTTGAGTAGCCTATACATGTTGGTGTGGAGTAGCCTACTCCTGGGGATGGTGTAACCCTTCCTCGTTCAGTGGCCCTAAAAATCCTGGAGACCTCCCAACTGTTACCCTTATTGAGTAGTTGCTATGCACTGGACAATGTCCCAGACACTTAATGTAAGTTAAGACATGTGACCATTCCGTGAGGTTTATATTCTTCCACCCATTTTACAGATGAAGAAATAGGGGCAATGGGTTGATTAATGTACCTCAGTCACAAAGCTAAATGGCAAGGCTGAGATCTGGTCTGAGGCCAGTCTGACTTTTCCCTTGGGATGCACTGCTTCCCCTGAATGAGGGTTGGGGACTGCAGAAAGGGACGGGTATATTCCATCCAAGCATCTTACTTGTTCTCTCTATTTTGCACACTCTTCTTCTGTCTGGGCCATTCATGGACAGGTAAAGGTCCCCACGCACACCTTCTGGGAGCATTGTCACCCACATTGAAAGGTTATTAAAATGAATGCCCCAAGGATCCCTGAGCGAGAAAATAAGCAGTCCAGCAGGAGTAGCCCTGGGGCTACAGGCTCAGAGCGCCCTGGGCCACAGCCACACACTCGCAACACAGCCACACACAGCTACCTGCACTAGCTGGATTTGAAAACTCAGAACAGTCCAAGAGTTTTGCATCTAGCATTTATGATTTTTCTATTCAGAAGATAAAAGCAAATATCCCTAGACAGAAAGAAGGTCCCGTAGGCAGTCTCTCCGTCTCTCAGCAGCTAACGGCCAGGAGGGTCCCCTCACCACCCAAGGAGGACCCGGGCTCAGCGTTAGTGGGACAGTCCCCCCTTCTCCAGGGAAAACGGGGCTCCTGGGCGCTTCTCCCTCCTGCCTGGGGAGACTGAGAGAGCCTCTTCCTGGGTATGCCTGGAGTAGAGAATCTTCGAGAGTTGAGATGGCTTCGATAGAAGTCATTTATCCCTGGCTTCAATCCACACAGATTTCAATCTGCTTCAGGAAGAAAGGCGCCGGGCTTCCCTGTGGAAGTCACAGTAGCTGACTCAGCTGGTAGCTAAAGTGAGTTGCAACGTGATTCTCACACAGAAGCACAGACAGCCAAGCCCAACTGTCACTGGGAAGGTGGAAATGAGAGGAGAGGCAGAGAGATTGATTTGAGTCTGGTGTTGAAAAACGTAAGCCCCAAGAGCACAGGGATGGATCTGACTGCCGAGCCTCTCAAGAGGGACTGGCACGTGGCAGATACTCTGCACATAGAATGAATTGAATGAATGAGTGAATGAATGTTGAATGAATGAATGAATGCAAAGTGTGTTTTGATGCATCTCAAAATAAGAGACTCATAAAACAGAAATAACGATTCGTGGTAAAATATTGTAACATATTTACTGCTCTGAGGTCCTGAATTTAGAAAGGGAGAAATTTGGATCTAGACCTGTCCAGCTCCTTGCTCCTATGTCATGGTGACACTAGGACAGGACATTCTCTGTCATGCCAGCTGGAGTGTCCCTTGGTCAGGTGGCACTATCGACTCCAAGGTGCCCGCACTTCAGTGAGAGAACATTGCTCCTCCGCCAGGACCACGGCTCTGGGCAAATTCCACTCCAGAATACAGCCCTCCTCCTTAAAGCCACAGCTATTTTCATCTTTAGGTAATCCAGTCTCAGCACATAACATTCATTCTGGGTAGTGCATTAAGCAAAGAATGCCTCCTCATTATCAGCTCTTTGGAAAAATAAGCTTGATTTCTGCTTCAATGTTTAAAGACTGAGGAAGGTGAACTTGGAAGCTTTAGTTTCTGCTAAAGTTGATTTGGAAGGCAGATCACATCGTCTGCTGGGCCACAAGAGGACAGCAGCAGCTTGAGATCAGGGTGACACCCCTCCCACCCACCCTGCGGCTTCCCCCATCAGAATGGCTGCGTCACCTGCATGGTTTTTAAGACCTGTTTTGTCATTTTGTTCCAGAATTCTAATTTGATGAGATCTTTATTGATGAATGCACTACAAAACTCCTGGAATGATTTCAGCATGCCAAGCTGAAACTGTGCCGCATTTTCCATTCTTCCAGAATATTCTGACATCACTGTGTTCTCTATTATCACAGAGTTTCACTGAGAAAATATGTGACATGATTGACTTAAAGGGAAAAATAGAAGCAAATGCCATTGTGTCTCTTGTCCTACCTGGTGAACCGGGGTAATATTTGAGATGGTGAAGGGCATATGCTCAGTATTGCAGAGTTATCGTTGCCCTGCCTAATAGCAGGCATTGCTTCGATTCAGTAATGCAACAGATCTTTATGACTCATAACTTCTCTTCATTAAACAAATATTTTACTCAAAAACATTTATTGGACCCTTATTATGTGTTGGGAGTATGTAACTTGTGCTCAGAATACAAATACACAGCTCTGGCCACAGCGCGCACGTATTTGTATTCTGAGCACAAGTTACATACTCCCAACACATAATAAGGGTCCAATAAATGTTTTTGAGTAAAATATTTGTTTAATGAAGAGAAGTTATGAGTCATAAAGCTCTGTTGCATTACTGAATCGAAGCAATGCCTGCTATTAGGCAGGGCAACGATAACTCTGCAATACTGAGCATTCGATGGCAGCCGTGTGAAGCGTGGGTTACAGCTCCCGAGGCAAGTGCGAGCCCGGCTTGCAGAGGGCGGCGGGGCCCCGGCCGGGCCTGCTAGCTCTAGCAGGTAACAGACAAAAGCTTCTCTTGGAGAACAAAGTATTTAACTTCTTCTCCTCACCCCAAACAGCTGCTCCACACTAATAACAACTGGTACTCAGTGGAATTTTATCACGGCCAGGAACGGTGCCAACGGCTTTCCATGCGCGATCTTGTTTACTTCACATAAACTTAGGGGACGGTATTAGGACGATACCATTTTGTTGCTGGAGCAACTAAGGTTCGGGAAGCCGAATTCAGTTGCGCACAGTCTCGCAAGCGGTGGACGGGGCGCGGAGGTGGGACCGCGTCCGCAGGTGAGAGCCCTGGCTGAGCCTCGCGCCGTCCCTTCCACTGCCGCCCCCTGGGCCCTGGTCCGCGGCTACTCCGGGCCGTCTCCCCTGCCTGTCTTTGGGCCCAGAGGCCCACCCCTTTTTCTGCTTTCCCCAGTCCAAACAACGGGAGCGTCCCACCAGTTCTCGGAGCTGTATAGGCAGGAAGCGGCTTCCGGGCCCTGTCGCCCTGTCGCCAGACGGTGCTGGCACCGTCCTGGTGGGCGGCTCTCTCTACACTGGCCGCACCTCTGCTGGCCTCGTCGGTGGCCGGGGCTCCCTGTCTGCCAAACAGCTATGGTCACACCCACTCTGAGCTAAGGCAGGGGCCATGTGGAGCTTGTAGTGATATTTCTCGTGCCAAGTACAGAGCCTGACATGTTCAGCAGGAATTCATAGTAAATTAACAAATGAGTGACTAGATGAACACAAATTCTATTCCTTTATGAGCAAAACTTCTGGTCCTGCTGCTGACATCCTAAAAACCTCCTTGCAGGGGACTCTTTGGGGTGAGCAGCCCGTGATCTCCCCCAGACCCAGTGCCCGAAAAGGCTGGACGTCGTGTAAAGATTCCTGGACACCCACCTTTTATATACCCACAACAGGGTTTCACATTTCTTGACACAAAACAGCAGCATTTTGGCATCAATTGCTCTTTCTTTTTGTTCTTTATTCTTTAAGCTCTGTTATCTCCCTTTTGATTAAGGGACTTTTGATTAAGTTCAACAAAATCAAATTAGAAGACATACAAACTATTTTATGGCAGGCTCTTTGTCTTGAAGCTGTTCTTTTTTGTGTGAACACTCCTGAAATGAAAAAAAAACTTCTAGGTTCAAACTAAAAATATCCACCGGAGTCTACGAAGTGAGTGAGTAAAAGAGTTGTGCACTTGAGCAACCTGGCCAGAGCCATCTCTGGAGGCCAAGGTGGGCACAGTGTGTGCCACCTCCGTTTCTGCAGTCACAGATGGCGTCATGTCGTATCTCAGCTCTGACACACCTATGCATCTGATTCCCTTTTTCCTCGAGTCCTTCCTGTGCGTGCAGCACACTGGAGGGACCTGTGATGTGCCCACCCTGGTGGCTCCACAAGACACCTGCAAGAGGCTTGGGTGATGCTGAAGCCCTTACTGTTGCTTTATGGCAATACCTGGATAGAAAAAATAGTTCTGTGAATGCAGAGGTCGTGGACTGGCCCAAATACTTCAGGCTAGTATCCTCAGTAGTGCTCCAGTGCAATCAAGTCATGTGGCCTCAGGGCCTCTTTCTTTGTGGGCTCCCCCCAGAGGAGACAGCCATGCAGGCAGGTGGATGAGTGGCCATTCAGGTACAGGAAACATCTGGGGAGGAGTTTGACTTCCCCTCCCCAGCCAGGTCCTGCTGACCTGCCTGCCACTTGGCCACCTGCACCCCGGAAGGTTACCAGGTCTGAGCACCTCAGACAAGCTTAAGGTTACAGTTGTGATAAGATCATGGAGTGTTAGAGTCATAAATGGCTGGTAAAGCAAAGACATTCTTAAAAGTTGCCGTGAAGTTTCTGTCTGGCATGGCTTTCTCTGCAGTGTAGGTGAGGACGTGCAGTTCTGCTGGAGACGTGTGTTAGGCTGCCATGTGCTGGTAAGTGAAACTTTGCCATTTGATGTCTTTTCTATTTCCCTTCAAATTATGCAGAAAAAAAATCACGTCTATCATATTATGGAAAGCATAACAGAATGCAGTGAAATGACCTCTGGGATGTACGATCACTTAGAATCCCAGAGCCACAGTTTCTGCGTCTGTCCAGTGGGGGTGGTGTGTGTCCTGGCTGCCTCTTGAGGTTATTTTAGTAAGAAGATAGGAAAGTAATTTTAACTACAAAGCCCTATACAAATATTCCTTTTGAACATTGTGATCTATTTTCTTTCCTGGTGCTCTTCATTTCCAAGGTCTTACTTATTTTATAAGTACAGTCAATCCTCGAACAGCACGGGTTTGAACTGTGCAGTCCACCTACAGGTGGGTTTTCTTCCACCTCCGCCGCCCCTGAGACAGCAAGACCAGCCCTCCTCCTCCTCTTGCTCCCCTCAGCCTGCTCAGCGGGGAGACACGAGGATGAAGACCTTTGTGGGGATCCACTTCCACCTCGTGAATAGTAGACATGTTTTCTCCTCCTTATGATTTTCTTAAAAATATTTTCATTTCTCTAGCTTACTTCATTGTAAGAACACAGCATATAATACATACAACATACAAAACACATGCTAATTGCCTGCTTCTGCCTTTGGCACAGCTTCTAGTCAACAGCAGGCAAGCAGTTGAGTTTTCAGGAGGGTGACTGCTTGGGGCTGTCGGCTGAGGACCAGCTGTGTGGTGCTCACCAGGCGCTACAGTGCCTGGGCTGGCTCCTCCTTTCTTCAACGAATACTTGCTGGCCAAGAGCTCTGTGGCCCCGTGGGAGCAGAGGATGACTGTCATGCGGCCCCTGTCCAGTGCAGAAGGCAGATGCCAGTACCCTCATGCTCGCCACAGCTCCCGGAAGGAACAGCTCCCAGGAGCCACCTCAAGGCCACTCACCCAGGCTGGGGAGAGTTCAGTCAGGGGAGAGGGGTGAGGACGCCCAAAGTGATTCTGAAAGGTGGGTCGAACTAGCCAAGTACGGAGGCGGTGGAAAGGCCTTCCGGGGAGAGCGCGAGAGTGTGAGTGTGGGGACGCAGGGCAAGTGCGACAGGGCCGGGCCTCTGCCTCGAGCAGCAGCACTGCACACACACCTAAAGGGGACGGGCTGCCAAAGAAACAGAGCCGGAGCGGCCAGATGGAGGGAAGACAGACAAATGAAGAATTATGGTGTGGCAGGAGCCAAGGGAACAAGAGTTTAAGGAAGGAGGGAAAAGGCAAGAAAATGAGGATGCGATTTAGCAGCTCTAAATTATTCCCCCCACAGTGGCTTGTTTAGTCAGAGAGCTTTCCTTCAGCTTTCGTCAGAGATTAGAATTTAAAGATAGGGTTTCAATCGAAGATTAGCAAGAATATTTGGGTATTTGGGGGATTTCGAGAAATGGCACGCTACTGCAGTGCTCCTAGGCGCGCTTGCAAGGGGAGCAGGAGACAGACTCAGGAAAGTGATGTGGGAGAGACAGAAAGACACAGCGGCCACTTCAAAATACAGTGCAGGGCTGTCCCCGACCCAGGGCGCCGTGGGCCTGCGGGTCTATCAGAAGATTCATCATGGGCCTGAAGTCACAGGGTGAAATAAGTAAATCACATAGTTTGAAAAGGCTGAAAGACAAGAACTTCTTAGTTGTGAAATTCTACGCTGTCTTTTAAATATGAAGGCTGAAAGAATTATTTGCAGGCTCAGTTTCTAAGTATTAAACTTTATTTACTACTCACTTCACTCAGGCTATATTTGCATTGTCTCTGGACTGTTTGTTGCTGTGAGATTCATTATTGTGGCTAAGGCAAGTTGTAAGATACTGGGCTATAAGGACAACGGACACCTTCCAGCTTCTGTTTACTGCTTGCTTGCTAACTGCAAGGCATTATGGGTACATTATGGGATGCAGAGGAGAAAGACAAGAGCGCGGAAACCGGAGTCTCTCGGCTAGGACCCGGAAGAGGTTGGAGCCTATCAGGGGCAGGATGAAGGAAGAATCACTGTGGGGGCAGATGCATGACCAGCGTGTAAACAGCTTAGCTATAAAAGGGTCACTAGCACACAAAGGAGGGTCCCTGCCCGGAGAAGAGGCCACTGCGCTGGCACTCTGGGGGCTCGGACCCTAGCTCAAGCTAGACAATAAAACTCCTTTTGATAATCACAGCCTCGGTGACTCTGTGTCTCTGTCCCGCGGCCCTGCGAATCTCAGCTATATAACAAAGTGTGAGACGAGGTGTCTTCTGTGGCTGTAGGTGTACCAATTTTTATTATATGATATTATTTTTATTATGTGGATAATGTGTTATTAAACTGTGCAGGTGGAATGAGTAGCCTTTGTAAATCCATATGTGTTTGTGTAGGGGGAGGTGAGCCTCATCTTCATGAATCTTCTGAGAGTATCAGAGGGACAGAGCTTGTGGCCTGAGCTGGGACAAGCTATGTTGCTCACTGAGACTCACCACTAAGGGAAAATGGGTGCATGCAGAAATTTTTCCTGAAGAGAAAGTGGAAATGAGTGTAAAGTTGAGTTCTCATCTCATACATGAGAAAAGGTCTGTTTTGGAAAAGCAAGGCGTGTCATGGATGGAGTCAGCAGCTTGGGGAGCACTGTTCCCTGGGGACTGGAAGACAAGGTAGCTCCCAGAATGCTGGGAGAAAGGAACTGGGCAAAGGGACATTCAAGTTGATATTTTAAGTGTAAATAATGAAATTGGAGAGTGTTGTGGAGCCCCAATATTCTTTTCCTAAAATAATCATTGATTTGCTTAAAATTGGAAAGTATACAATCTGCTTTTAATATTTTTTGCCTTTTCTTTCTTCCACATTTTCCTTCTTATTAAATTTCCTTATAAAATGCAGGCTAATTCAGACTAAAGGAAAATCTTTCAGTGCACATGTGGACCCAGGATCAGGGCGGAGGCAGGTCAGGTGTTGAGCTGAGAAAGCAGAAAAGTTGGATCTGCTCGTTCAGCACCGTTTCTGCTGGTGGGTTTTTCTCAAGAGCTTTCTTTTCTCTTTAAAGAGCATTTTCTTACATGGAGTGCATTCTTTTTTCAGTCATGGATTCCCAAAGCAAAATAAAACTAAACATTCTATGTGTTGCAGTAGTTCTTGCAGGGCATTTGGGTGACATCTATCACCCTGAAGTAGGTCATTTATGTAATGAGACCCAGAGACCAAAGACTTCTGGAGCTAAGTAGCTCTCACACATCTTGGGATTACTCCAAGGCTCCACAAGGAAAGGAATTAATAGGAGGACAGTCCCTCAGAAATTACAATATGCTCTCTCACCACTTTTAATGTCAAGGAGATAGTAGAAGCTGTAGAGAAAGTAGCAAATGGCTCTATGTCCTACTAGAGCTCCTTCACCAACTTGCCACATGCCCAAATACAAATCTCTTCTATTTTCTAAGGTGATCACGTTGAGTTATTTTGCAGGGGCAAGATAAGAAATGATCACTCAGTAAAAATAATCCTTTTGCTTTTTTTAAAAATAGGAGAATACTAGAAAATGGTTGCAATGATAATAAAAGAGCAAAAAGAATCAAAATGTTGACTATATAAACTTAATTTTTTTTGTTTTATTGTGGATAAGAGTAATTTAGTAAACATGGAGAAACTCCTGTTGAACATTTTCTGTAACACATTTTCAGACCTTAATGGGCAGGGGCCCATTACATGGTTATAGAATTACTTTCAGGGCCCCTGGCTGGACTTTTTAAAATGCAAGATCATGAAGTGAAACTTCCTTATGCTGAAGCTATTTAAGTGTTATCAGCTGCTTTAAGGGCACAAATACCAATGAAAAATTTCCAGGTATTTAATAATTGTTTCCAGTTCTAATTTTCCTCATAGGAGGGTCAAGGAGAAGCAGATATTTTAAGCTATTTATAGAGGCCATTAAAGAGGATAATTAGTTGGAAAAAACAGCAAATAGAGAGGTATTTTCAAGACAGAATTACAGAAATTTCAGATGCTTGCAGGTGACATCAAGCCACATTCTGTACCCCCGCAGGACGCTGCAGAGCTACGCGAGCCCTTGCTGGCTGTGGCCTTCCCTTCCTTTCCCCAGCACTAACAGCGGCGGCCTGGAGTTGGGGTCAGGTTAGAGTCAGAGCTGGAGACAGTCACGAGGAGATTTCAACTCAGACTGTGGAGGTCAGAAAGTCCAGCTCAGTGCACCCTCGCTCAGGAGATGCTAGATACTCAGGGCACCAGCCTCTCTGGCCAGAGGCAAATGCCAGTTACTGCCTCTCTCTCCCTCTCCTGTGGCATGGACTTGCCCCACTTAGGTCTTATTATCAGTGTGAAAGGTGTTTGTGGAATGTGTATAGCATTATGCTCACAGACAGTCTCAGAAACTGTCACAGCTGGGAGGAGCCTAAGGAGACGTGGCTCCTAAATGACATGTGTCGTCTGGATTGGACCTGGGTACAATGGAAACCCAGGGAAACCCTAAGGAAATCTGAATGAAGGTAAACCCTAAGGAAATCTGAATGAAGTATGGACTTCAGCTAATATAATGATAATGTACCAATATTGGTTCATTAATTGTAGCAAATGAACCACATTTTAATGTAAGATATTAAAAATAGAAGAAACAGGATATGAACTGTAGAGAAAGTGCCATCTTTGAATTTTTCTGCAAATCAAATTGAACAGTGTACTTTAAAAACCAAAATAAAAACAGATCAACTTGGACAAGGTAGTGCAAAGCAACACAGATAGCAGCTAATATTTATCTAGAATGTGCTCTGCGCCTGGCACTATTCTAAGTATTCTACGTAAATTAATTTGTTTACTCCCCAGGATGATCTTGTGAGATAGATGTTGTCACTGCCCTGGTCTCACAGCCGGAGAGACCCAGGTGCCCGGGCGAGGCAGGGCCAGAGCATGAAGCCGTCTGTGGCGTGGTGATTAAAACCCAGGCCTGGCACTTCCAGCCATGACCAAGTCATTTTGCCAACCAGACGTGCTATAAGACACTATAAAACTGGGCAGAACAAGTGAGCCACTGCACGGCAGGTGGGGCAGGACCGTGACCCTGGAGAGGAGGAAGGCGCCGAGCCGCGTTTGCCCAGCCCTGCCTGGTGAGCTTCCCCGGGTGCTAGGGGAAAGGTGAGCACAGAGAGCGGGCTTGGCACTAAACTGCCTGTGGTGCGGGGCGGGGCAGGCTCCGGAGAGGAGAAACTCGGTGGGCTGCGTGCCCTCCATCGCGGCTGAGCTGTGCCTTGCACAGGAGGGAGACCCTGAGGCCCAGAGAACCGGGCATTCAGACGGGACCTCAGGGACAAGGATGACACCCTGGAGAAACGTTCACAGTCCAGGCTAAGCTCAAAACTGAATCATACAACTCCGGAAAAGAATAAAACAGCCTAACAAAATTATGAGATGTTGCCAGAAATGTAACTGCCAGAATGAATTTCTAACACCCATCAAGGAAAGACAATATAATCTGGAATCCTTGCAACATATCGCCTACTATGTCCAGCACAAAATTATGCATATGTACACACACACACACACACACACACACACACACGACTCTAGAGCTAGAATGGAAATTCTAGAACTGAAAGTATATCTGAAATTTTAAAAAGCACTAAATCACTTAACAATGCTTTGGAAAGAATAAAAGAAGGGTCAGTAAACTTAAACATAATCAATAGAATTTATCTCATCTATGGAACAAAGAGAAAAAAAGATTTAAAAAGCAAATGGAGACTCATTGGTCTTGGAGAGGTACCATGAATTACACATATAATAGATTCACAAAAAACAAGCTGAGGTTGAAAAGCATTTAAAGAAATAATGACTGAAATTACCCCCAGTTTTTAAAAATAGCATTAACTTTTCTAGATCTAGGAAGCTCATCAAACATTAAGCAGTATAAATATGAGAAAAATCACACCTAGGTGCATAAATAGTCAAACTCTGAAAATGTACTGTAAAAATAAAACATTACAAGCATCCAGAGAAAAACATGCATTTCCCACAGGGAAGCAGCGTCCCAAATACTGGTATCTTATCAGCATCAGTGGGGTCCAGAAAAGAGTGGGATGATATTATTAAAGTGCCAAAAAGAAAAACGAAACTGCCAACTCAAAATCAAATCCAGTTGATATATATATTTTTAGTTTTTTTTTTTTTTTTTTGAGACAGAGTCTTGCTTTGTTGCCCAGGCTAGAGTGAGTGTCGTGGCGTCAGCCTAGCTCACAGCAACCTCAAACTCCTGGGCTCAAACGATCCTACTGCCTCAGCCTCCCGAGTAGCTGGGACTACAGGCATGCGCCACCATGCCCGGCTAATTTTTTCTATATACATTAGTTGGCCAATTAATTTCTTTCTATTTATAGTAGAGACGGGGTCTCGCTCTTGCTCAGGCTGGTTTTGAACTCCTGACCTCGAGCAATCCGCCCGCCTCGGCCTCCCAGAGTGTTTTTAATGAA
>VSMD01020413.1:0-29384 GCA_008750895.1 Mirza zaza
TAGCCTGGGCAATAGAGTGAGACTCTGTCTAAAAAAAAAAAAAAAAAAAAAATCCCTCATTTACAGTTTTAAAATGTGGTGTTTATGCATTTAAGAGAAAAAGAAATGTATAGAGAAATACTTTAACTGTACAATCAAGTGCCTTAAGAATGAATTTCTTAAGGGTGCTATTCAGGATTAAAGTTTTGCAGTTTTTTGGAAGTTTATAAATTAAGGTATATGGATCTGCATAAATTGAGACTTCATAAACTGTTTTAGTGGTGATTTAGTTGTAATTATAGCAGTTTCATCTTCTATAAAAAATTTATATGCTCATCATAGGATTTGGATTGGTATTTCAAATTAAATCTATATGTGGAAATATATATGGCCACTAAATTTAAAGATAGAAGACTTTTGGAAGAGCTAAACTTAGCTTCTGTGGATAAAATCACCTATTCCATATAAATAAACTATTTTCTCCCATTGCAGAGAATGATGGGTCTCTTTTCCTTCTTATAACTCCTTAACTTTTGTCTGATTTTTGTTTTTCCCTCCCCCATGTGTTCATTTTGCTTCACCAATTAGCTGTACATTTTTCTTCTTTATGTCTGTTTCCCTTCAGCCTATAAAAGTGGCCAAGACACCCTTTTACTAAAAAACAATACACAACGTCTGTCTATTGTCTACCTTTTGTCAACCTCTTTCTCATCCAAATCGTTTGGTAAACTAGCTATTTCCAGTTCAACACAGCCCCAATCATCACTTAACTATTATTATATGGCTCCTACCTTAACCATTCCACTTAACATATTCTCACTAGATACTGGGTACTTATCTTCCACATTGTTCAAAAAATACTGCTTATTTTTATCCAATTCCTTTTCCTTGGCATCTCTTAAACTAAACTCTCCTGATTTCACTGTTTCTACTTATGTAAGCCACACTGCTTCAGAGGTACTAACTGGTTATGTACTTTGTGTCAGTCACTTAATTTCATAATGCATAAAATACTACCTCAGAGAAATGTTTTAACTAAGTAATTATATATAAAGCACTTAGAATAGCACAGGGCACATAATCACTAAATGAAAGCTAACTATAATTATTTAATACTAGTTTTCTATTTTTACGTAATCTTTTTGAGTTTATCTAATTTTTCCTTAAATGTGAGTTTTCTTTGTTTTAGCATTAGTTAACTTAGCTGCTTATTTACTCATTATCAAAGGTGAGCCATACTAGTGGACCCATCCTGCATTGTGTCTAAGGGCCCCAGGTTAAAACCAGACTATCCGGGCTCAAATGCAGACTGACTTCACAGCCTGTGTCATTTTAGGTAAGTAACTCAATCTGTGTTTCAATTTTTGTATAAAGTGGGGACAATAAAAGTATCCGCTTTGTAGAACTGTTGCAAGGATGAAAAGTAATAATGTCTGGCACACATTAAGTGTTATTTAAGTACTGATTGTTGCTATAATATTTTTTACTTTTGTCCCCATGAATTTAATTACCATCTCTTTGATGTCTCTCAAACATCTCTTGCCATTCCAAATCTTTCCATTGGGTTTTATATTCCTAAATATGCATATACCAGCAGGACAGCTCCACTTGGATGCTTTGTAAGAGGTTTAAATTCAACACAGGCAAAAATGAACTCAACATCTTTCTCCTAAACCTGCTTCATCCCCTGTATTTGAATCATGTAACTCTACCATCAGCCACGCAGAGACCCAAACAAAGAACATGTGAATCATTTTTGATTGCTTCTTTCATTTCAAATATGAAATCCACTCAATATTGAAATTTGTCTTCTCCCTTCCTACCCTCACTGTTTAGTCATGCAGTTAGAAAATCTTTCAATGACTGCTGAAATATCTTCCTAAATGGTCTTAACATTTTGCTTGTCTCCCAAGTCTATGTACTGGTTTCTAGACTAATTTGTCTAAATAGTCTAAGGTGTTCCCATTGGATTACAGATGAAATGGATTCTTTAATCTATCATTTTTGCATCTTCACTTCTAATCATGACTTACATGAACCATATTGTTTCTCATCTCCATAACATAGGCTTATATTATTCTCTCTGATAATTACTTTTTGTTCATCCTTTAAGATGTGGCTCAAATATCTCTGCCATGAATCTTTTCCTGATTATTCATCATGCCACCTGCCTACCCAACCTCTTGTTTGAGACCATTATATTTTCCCTTGCTTTCAATAGAACTTCTAAGGAACACATATTATGATTCTGTGTTTGCATTTCTGTCTTCATAAAAGACCATACGCTTCACAAAAGCTAGAACTATGATTATTTATCAACTGTTAAGTTAGGCTCTGAGAGAATATCTATTGAGTTCAAAACATCACTCGAAGGCATTTACACAGAGGGAATAGAATACATCCCAAAAGTATCCCATCTGAGATGTCAAGCACCCTTCCCATTTCTCAGTAGTGCTGAAAAGTATAGCAAAGCACATCGCTACTACATATACGAGGGCAATCACTTGTGCATCATCTAGCCTTGAAGGCACAGATCACATTAAGAGTTGATATTGTGTCTTTGAACCATAAAGATTTATATTTTAATACTGTATTCCTTTAATACTTCATCCTTATCTCCATTCCACATATTATATTCTTAATACAATAACCTAAGTGATTTTTAAAAATGCTGATTGTATAATATATCTGCTGAAAAGCACTTAATGGCTTCTTTAATTCAGAGCAAACACAAAACCCTACATAACAGCCTATAAGTTCCTGCATGAGCTGACCTTTTATCTCATCTCACCGACTCAGTCTATTAGTCTCTTTTGCTCATGCCCCACCAGCCACACTGCCCTCTGATGTTTTTTGAATATATCCAGTGTACTCCTACCTCAAATGCCTTTGCATTTGCTGTTCCCAATGTCCACAAAGTTCTCTCATATTGTCACATGACCTATTCCTCACTTTCCTTAGATCTTTTCTCAAATGACACTTACTTGGCAACCTCCTTAGTGAGAACTTCTATGACCACCCTTTAAAATTCCAACCTCTCCCTATAAACTTCCTTGTATTTTTATCTTATTACCTGACATCTTAAATATTGGTTTTATTTAAACATTATTTTTCCCTGTTGTCTAGAATATAAGTTCTATGAAAGCAGGTCATAGTAGATGCTCAATAAAGAAGTTTCAAATAAATGAATAAAACATTCTTCTAGTTAAAAAAAAATGGGGTAGAGTACCCTGAGTTTTATAGCTACATAGATTCAAATGAAATGCTCTTAATTTGATAAGTCATCTTCTACCAATAAGCATACAGTAGAAACTTGAAAGGGCTATTTGAGAATGCCTATACACTGATGGATACATTGTATAACAATGGTTCATGGTTATCAGTGCTTAGGGAGCTGTTCAAGTTATGGGCAGGTTCTCAGACATCTAAACATGAGTAGTGCCTTGTTTGTCAAGGCTGCAGCAGGATATTCCACTCAACTATGACAAAGAAAAATTTATATAAGGATCACCTGATATTAAGAGCATTTTTCAGAAACTGTTACAGAAATTCTGCTATGAAGTTTTTCATTTGCTCCACATCCCAAAGCCTCTGAAACTATATTTAGAATTCTGATTTCAGAAGATGTTATGGTTTAATAGAAATTGCATAGATCTGGATCTGATACTACTTTACTAGCTGTGAGGAACCAGGAGAATTATTAAACACAGTGTCTCAATTACCTCATTCATAAACAACATTTTAGAATAAAATGGTATATTCTATAAAATGCACATAGTACAGTCCTTGGTACTTGGACAGTGAATGAAGCAGCACAGCTTTAGAGTCAGAAATACCTGAGTTTCAGACCCTGTGTCACTGACTTTGTGTCCAAGTTCACTCCCTGAGGTTTGGTTTCTGCATGTATATGATAATTTTGTATAACGTGCAGATGTGAGATATAGAAACAACAAGGTAAGGCACCTACTGAGTTCTTGGTGTAATAAGTACACATTAAAGAATAGACTTAACTATTCTGTTCTATTGAGTTCTAGTAATTCTTTTCTCTCAGGACATCACAATAACTGGTATTTATAGCATCTACTATAGTTATATTTAACTTATAATTACTTGCCATGAATATATTAAATATAACATCAAAAGTAGCCAGCTCATCAAGCCAACAAAAAATGTTCTTATGAAGTACCTAGAAAAGTAGACTTTCAATAAATACTTATTGAATTAATAAAACATATAGAGACTGTGCTCCATTTGTTGTTTTTAAAGAAGTAGGAAACTATAAAGTGCACATTAAAGAGAATTACTCTAATCCAGAGTTTAGAAACTAGATAATTGAGTTTCTAGATGCTTTCTACCAATTTAGGTATGCAGAGTTTCTAAAGGTAATCAGAGCAAAAATTTTATTCACATGAATATGTCATTTCTGGATAACTCCAGAAGACTGAGTTTGGATTTGAATGGGCAGATATTTCAGAGTCAAAAATTTCAATTCACTAAAAGGAAGATGCATATACTTTGTAGTCTGATAAATTAATGACTTCTCATGGTTTGTAACAAGTGTGACAAGCCTTGATGGCCATTGTCACAGGCGTAGTCTATAAAGCATTCCCACAGGAAGTAAGAATTGGATTAGGTGAACTTTATCCTTTACAATGATCTCAGTTTGATAAGAAAGGTATTATCTTATGTTTCTTAGTAAATAAGGTATATGAATTGCAATGAATGCAAAAACGGTCTTTAAAATTCAGGACTTACATGCAAAATCATTCTGCTTTATGTACGTATCATAGACAATCAGCCTTTAACACATCAACTGCTGGGTGAGTTGCATATCCTTCACTAGTTAAATACAACTCACATGTCTTCTCACCTTGGGAGCTGTGAGAGCTATTTGTCAAGTTGCATATAACTCAAAGAAAACAAAACATTTTTTTATTAGAAAGGATCATTTTGGTTTTGAAGATTTTATTCTATTTCCATGATATAACGTCATGGCCCCAAGGAAATTTTTTTTTTCTAGTGTGGCAGTCAATGTGTTAATGAATTCAGCAATTTTGTGTTTTGTCCTATTTAAGATTGTGAATGAATCAATACATATATTTTTAAGCCTATAAAAGCCATGTATTTGATTATGATATAATTTTTAATGTAGCAAGTAAATTCTAAATTTCAAATATCAAACATATCAATCATGGAAATTTATAGCAAAAAGGAACTAAAAATTATGAGAAAGGAGAAGTAGATTATACCAACTATATGAAAAAGAACCTTATAATTGAACATCGATGGATGTAGCATGTCAAAATGGTTTGGTAAAGATTTCCAAATAAGGTAGATTATGGTGAGTTTCAAATTAGAAACAGAACATACTGAATGAGGAAAACCACTGATAAAAGAATTCTGTCTTCTGAAGCCATTCAACTTGGAAAAACTATGGAATACTTGGCAAGTCCCTTCCTGCCAAGTGAGTTATGGTGAAATTAAAAAAGCCATTTCACCTCAGATTTGTGAAATGGAAAATACTTTAATATTAAATCAACAACTTAGTGCAATATGCTGTAACATTTTATGACATGTGTTTATTCTTATGATGTCATGAAAATTTAAGAGAATTTTCCCACCCTGATATCATGTTTATATTCTTTCTAATGGCCCTTTTTAAGTTGAGGGATCTTTCTTAAGACTATCCCAAGAACTGGGAATTTATAAATTTAATAACCTTCTAGAATGTACTGTTTGAATTTGGACCAACAACATGTTGGGTTTTTAGTTTTACCATAGGCTAGAGAAAAAAGGCATAAAAATTCAAAGTGCTCCAAATTTGGAATCAGTAATCTTGGGTTCCAGTGACAAATGTTTAGTTGTCAGTGCCAAAATGAGGTGAAAACTTCTACTGATTCACTCGCTATCCAGTGTGCACCTACTGGCTCTTCCTTATGACTTAAGGCAGGTCTTGAAAATTTTTCCTTATTCGACTTGCAATTTTCTCATTACCACCAACCATGTCTCCAACATTCCCTCTGACATATCCATTTATTTTTCTACTTGCTTATCTTTATAACACCACTTTTGTGAAAAATGAGTTCAAATCCCACATCACCATCAATGATCTGCTTTCCCTAATGGCTTTCAGCCCCAGCCTGCTCCCTGAATCCAGCCAGCTCCTTTCACTTGTATTCTCTTATCCTGTAACTTCCTCCAGACTATTCTATACATGTGCTTTAAATGCTGCCTATCCTTCCATCTCTAAAAGCCACCAAGTCATTCTTCTGCCATCATTTAGGTCGGCAGTACCAAACCTTTTTGGTAACAGGGACCGGTTTCATGGAAGACAATTTTTCTGTGTATGGGGTGGGGGTGGAGAAGATGGCAAGTGATGGGAAGCAGCTGTAAATACAGATGAAGCTTTGCTCACTTGCCCACTACTCACCTCCCGCTGGATGGCCTGGTTCCTAATAGGCCACAGACCAGTACTGGTCTGTGCCCAGCGGCTGGGAACTGCAGATTTAGGTGATTATAGAATTATAATCTGTAAGCAAATCTAAATTTGCTTAAAAGGATGAAGGAGCTGATGCATTTCCTTTGTTCCCAGTGGACAGGAACCCTTGTGTCAATGTGTCATATATGATTTAAAAGCTTTGTCATACGATCAGTTTAATGTTTCAGTGGCTGTTATTTTAATTACATTATTCACATGTCCAAGATATGTGTTAATGGTTATTATGGTTGTATTTCCCTAAACATAGTCTTAAGTTGTATCAATTGAGACAATCATTTTGATAACATGACAAGAAAATCATGACACTATAAATACCTCCTTACAAAAATTCAATTTCAGGGATCTAAATCATTGATTTGTATATGTATATAAAATTTTTATTTGTATGTAAAAATCTATATATGTATTTAAATTTGTATATGTATATAAATCACATATAATAGACATTTTAAATAAGATATGTATAATACATTTCATTTTAAGCACCCAAGTAAATCATCTATTTACTGATCACACATTATTACAAGACACCATGGTATGAACGTGCAGCTGTGAATTACCTCCTCTTTTCTTGTGTCACGTCCTTTCTGTACAAACCAGATGACTTTTGCTTGTAAAGATCGTGGGGTGCATTCCAGCAAAGTACTGTTGTTCTCTATGCCATAAGCCAGTCGCTCTTCAGTCTTATCCAAAGCATCCCCTACAACAGGAATGTTATCAGCCTTGAGACTTTGATTTTACTGGTAAATAATTCTTAAAATGTTATTTAGATCTGTGCAAAAACATTTTTTGCTAATTTCTATGCAGGGTCATTTAAAGAAGTTAGAGCAGCATACCGAAATCTAGACATTAAAAAGGTAAGCAGGCTATGGGGCCTGAGTTTGGTTCCAAAGGACAAGATAGGATGGAAAGAAGCAGCAATGTTAAACTCATGGATAAATCAATGGAAGCAGCTATAGGTAAAGCAGGGAAGAGAAGGTGAGCACCAGACATTTAAGGCAAGGAACAAATTAATCATTACAAACAAAAGCAGAAATCTAAAATCTAGGCAAAATGGCACTACATAAACATAAGTGTGAATGAAATATTGACTGAGGATTACACCTATCTGGGTGTTGGGCTTCTGCAGTAAGAAGACAGTATGAAACTGAACTAATGACTTTGTGAAATAGAACATATTGATTAGAATCTATATCTTGGACCAGAAAGTCTCTCATTGGACTTGAACTCAAATTTTCATACGGGCAAGTATACTTAGCTGTAGTGGGAATAAAAGCAAATTGAATTATTTTTAACTAAGACAAATTCAGTAACTGGAATCCCAGAATTTTTTTTCTATGCCTGAATCCTCCTTACCTTCAAAACTGAACCCTAAATTTCTCTAAGATTAAGGTCCCCTGCCTTCTCTTGTCAGTATTCCCAGATGCTTGGGTCCTGCACTGAATCCTGAGTCAGCCTGGGGTCTATCAAACTGATGCTGGACCACAACCTCCGGATCTATGTATAAGCCCCGCTGGTCTCTTGATTATTGTACCCCCTCCTCTTGATACTTCCTGGTGAACCCAGTGCCGCTAAACATGGCCTGTTTCAACCACCATCATGTGAAGAGTCAGTGTTTTTCTGTCTTAACCTCCTTACATTTTCCTAAATCTGAAATTTCCTCTCATCCTTTGGCCATCAGACCACCTAGCATTCATCCTACATCTCCAACCTCAGCATTAGGCTTATCCAACTTCAGTAAAAAATAAAAGCTTTTTACTTTATTCTATACCAAAGCTTTAGTAGGTGACTTGATTCAAGTTGTATCATTTGATAAAATCAGTGTAAGTTATATAACATGGTGAAGATATTCCCAGGTATGAGATAAAAAGATAAATCCTATAAGTCATTATGGCATTAACTACCTAAAGGAGGCAGCATTCTTATTCTAGGACTCCTTTGGTTTGAGGTCTAATATTAAAGCATGGATAGTGGTATATAAAACTTATTTTCCTAATCTATATAAAAATTACCTGTCAAATGTATAAAATGTTAACTACATGGAAGGAAAAGAGAATACTTTCATTTACATTATTCTAGTATACATAAATCACAAAGAAAAGGACTCTTTTTAAAAAGCTTGCAGTTTGTCATTAATGTACATTCTAAGTAACACACAATTGATTTTATGTGGATTACCAATAAACTGCTGTCCAAAGCATTGCTGAGCTGCATTTCCATGCCGAACATCTTGTCTGCGAAACCGCCTGAAAGAAAGTAAATGCATTTAGGAGATGTTCATGTTTTAATTTTCCAGACTTTAAAATACAGTCAACTGCATTAAAGATTCAAGTAGTAGTCTGCTCCTGAAAAAATTGATCAGTTATATGAAACAAGGATTAATCTAAGTTTCATAGTCTTTCATATTTCCATTGAATGTTCTTTAATAGTTAAGATCTATATAACACCATTTTTTAAATGTTTACATAATTTTGAATTCTGGATCCCCAAGCAACAGTTCAATAAATTTCTCTTTATATTTTATCTAAAATTTAGTTCAAGAAGTCTTCTGGTTTGGACTGAATGTCTTGGGTGGTAAGGAACGCACACAGATAAAGACAATAGGATTTGAGGTAGAATATTGTGTGCAAAATATTTGAGTATAAAACTTAAGTACACATGAAACAATATTTGAATCAAATATTTTTGTTCTATGGCCATAAGAATCAATTAATACAAATATAGTTGCTAATAAGAAGACAAATTATATACTGTACTCGGCTTACTCTTTAGATGTAACATTTAGAAAGTATGTGCCTCTTTTCAATGTGATGGTGTGTTATACATGTTTAACAGGATTTTGTGCATTAGGGGGATTCAAGAAATACTAAGTTTTTTTCCTTCAATTTGCCTATTATAATTAGGAATATTTCAAGTATATTTTATATTAATTATACATAGACTATTGTTTTTAGTTATATAGCTATGAAAAAGATTTCCAAATATATCGTGTTTTAAATTTGTATGCATATTTCTGAGAAATTAAACAAGGGGAATTATCATTATTACTAGAATTCTAAAATCAAGATCTCTAGCATACTTACTTTAGAAATAAAAATAGAAGTATTACGTAAAGGTGGAAAATACCACTTGCTTCTCTGAATCGTGGCATTTCTTCAAGATTGAAGGAAAAACAGAAGGCAAAACAGAAGTTTTACCCTAGAGGGTGATGGTGCAGCTTCCAAAGTGACAATGAGATGCTTTAACCATATGCAATGATAAAATTTGGAAAAATGAACCAGATTCAAATCCTAATGCCACCACTAACTTTCTGTATGATTTCATGCATATTTCTTCCCTTTTCTGGCTCTTTATGTCCTCCTTTGTAAAATGAAGTTGGATAAATGACACCCAAAAATCTATTCCAGACTCATTCTTTTTTCTTTTCATTCTAGGGTTTCCTCACTGTCTCTAAATAATGAAATGTTATCACAAGAGATGAAATACTTTCACATTAGGAGTTCAGATCTTATTTAACCACTTAATAGATAGCTAGGCAGATGAACACTTTCAATTTTTAGGATTGAACTATGTACAAAGTAAGTTTTAGTTTTGTTTTTTTTTTTTTTATTTAATGTGAGATTGCTGATTAGAAAATCTTACCTAAAGACCAGGGATTTGACAAAGTTAAAATTGCCACATGGATCATTCTATTAAACTATATTAAAAAACAGAATTTATGAAAAAAAGTAGCAAGCAAAAGCTTAATGATTTTATATTTTATAATAGCATTTATAGCTATTCAACTGATAGCAGATCTAGGTTAGAATTAAACTGTTAACTCACTTCATTGAAAGCTGCTTGAGTACTATGAATCTAAACCCAGCCTACCAGTAATGAATAATGTACAGGGGTAAAATCAATGAAATGAGAAATGGTTTTCAATTTGCTGAGATGGTGTTATATCAAGATTATTACCAAGTGATGTGAGAATGAAGGGACCTGAAATCAAATAATTCTAGATAAGTAATGTGAATAAATTGAGTGCAAAAAATTATTGAAAATTATTGGAAACATGCATTTAAAAATCCAGAAACGTTTCAGTTCATTTTCATCCCAATATACTTACCCTTTATTTCAGCATTAAAAATATGTATATATTAGGATCAAGAATTTGAGAAAAGTTGAGCAAAATTGACTTTCATTCTCAAAGTTGCATATTTTTCTTATACCTCTAGCCTCTTAGAAACTTTTTAAGAGAACACCAAAAATAGACAAAATACAAGAGAAAGGAAGAGGGGGGAAAAAAGATCTAGCTTTATAAATTGTATTTTGGATGACCATTTTACACGAGTGGTTTGAATTGTGAATTAATGTTTTTCCCCTATTGACTCATTGTCACTCCATGAACGGAAAAGTATTTATTTTAATGACCAGTTTTCAGTTTCTGCTTCTATTCAGGTCTGAAGCAAAAATGATCTGCTATAAAAGCAAACTACTTTCCCTTCATGTGCTGGAACTTATCCAAAAAGTTCTCCAGCAGTGAGTGATGGTTCAAAAGAATTCTGCACCATTGAAAGATCTCCATTACATGTCACTGAACTGAGCTCATTCATTAACAGAACATGGTTTCTGACTCTGGCATTTCATGTCTTCCTTTCTATTTTGCCTACTTAACTATTCCTAAGTAATTCTTTATGTTCACTTCTTTTAAACATATTCTCAAGGTTATGGTTGCACACTCTTAAAAGATGCACCATATACCAAAAAATACTTAGCTATGGAGACAGCTCAGTTAAAATTCATCACTACTCCATGCCTAATAAAAAAAAAACTTTGTTATTCATAAGCATTTGGTGCAAAGCTTGCAAACATTTTTATTGTGACCAATGACAATAAAATTTTATTTTTGGTAAAATTACCTTTCCATCTTCATATCCTGCTACTTCACTTCTGACCCATGCAAAAATATAACTGCATTGTTTTTCCTAAGTATTCTATGCCTTTGCACAGACAATTCCTCTTAACTGGAATTTCCTTATAACTCTACCTTTGAGAATGAGTTCGGAGGTTGGATTATTTTGAGAATTAAAGTATTATGTGCGTTGCACTTAGTCTTGTATTTTATACATACTAAGTGCTCAATAATGAGCTACTGTATTTACAATTATATTCTTCACTGTAGGTTCTGATTTCCTGTATATAGAAGGTTATTTCTTCATAAACCTTGCACATGGTACAGTAATTGTCTTAGTAGGTGAATAAATCACTATTTTAAAATATGACTGTTTTTCAAGAATTGTTTTTAAATATCAACAAGCATTTGTACAGAATCAATTACTTGCTCAATTATTATATACAGTTGGTATAACAAATTTAGTTCAGAAATATCCTCTGAAAACATCCTTCCACTATTTGCTTCTTTTGTCTTGTCTTGAAATACTCACTGGATTGTTAATTTAGGCCAGGTAAAATTAACAAAAGTTTTGAAATAATGAAGTTTTTAATGAAACTCTACTATATATATGAACCTATGAAAATAACTACACTAAATTGGGTTCAACTAGATTCTGAAAAAGGTTTAAAGAAAAATAACCCGAAGCGAAGCAATAAGAATAATTGAAATTAATACAAACCCCTTTTCAGTAGGGGTATTTTATATAGTTCTATATTTTCTTTTATTTTGTCTTTGGTCACTTCATCACAAGAATAAAACTAATCTATGAGGAATAAAAATATTTTTCCTAATATATTTTCCTAAAGTATGCACAATTGCATATGTCTTGAATGAAGAAATATCCTCAGTCTTCAAAATACTCTATGTACCTTAAGATCTCTATTTAAAGAATACTGGGCTTTTCTTCTGTAAGAAATGGCAATGACCTTACAGAATTGCAGACATTGGAGTTTGGAGGTCTTTTAAGTACCTTTCATTTGTGTTGAATTAAATCACACATTTCATTAATTATACAGGTCATGTATTTGCCTAGGAGTTAAAATATTCACTTTCAAAATGAAATAAATGAAGACCAGCTGGTAGAGAGGACATGGGGCAAATGCAGGATGTATTTTAGAATTTATTTATTTTCCTTTTAAGTCTTTGAATCCCTTATGTATGGTGGCTTGCCATTTCCACACTTCAAGTTTATCTAAACTGGTTTCATGTCTTGCAGCAAAAGTTTCAAAAGAGGGAAAAGTTGATTCAAACCTGAGAGGAAAAATAAAAGCCCAACAGCATGTTCAGCTCCAGTCTTTGTATACAATAACTGATGGAAGTATTTCAGACACAATTCAAGTTTTCAATGCTTATAATATGAACAAAATGAGTATGACTATTATGATTTATTTAAGTAAAAATAGTATGGTTATTCTTATGGAAAAGGTTCTTTATAAAACAATGGAAATATTCCATCAGGCATCACATCTCACCTTTTTGCATGTGTGCCTGTTGGGTAATACCGGGAGCAGGATATTCCATCCCAGGCACAGTAAGGGTCTCGAGCCAGGCAGCAGTCAGCACAAGCAGTTCCATACATGTCACAGTGATGGAATCTGACTTGAGCCACGGCAGAAGCAGATCCAATATATAGCTGTTGCTGCAGAAATCAGAAAGAGGCCACTAGCAGAAATAGGACATTCACTGAGCTTCTAACACCTAGGTTTTCACATTTATACACAATCAGCTCAAGCAAATATGTACCTAAATTACTGTAGTTCCTCAGGATAGATGATGGAACATTGATACTTTCATTCCTCCAAAATTTGAAATATATTTGTAGACTTAAATGCAGGAGTACCAAGATTATTAGACTGAACTTGCTAAAAACTCAACATGTGTATTTTTTATTATCTTGCATTATCTAACATTATAGGTCTTCCTCTAAAGATTTATAGGAACATCAAACATCAAGATTGGAAAAGTAAATGGTCTTTTAAATATTGACATAGATTTAGAAAAGTGATGTAGATATATATAGAATGACAAGGAATAAACTAAGATATGCTGTTAAGTGAAAGATAAGCAACAGAATATTTTATATCATGTATTCCTGTCTGCTGAAATATGAAATGTTATTCATAAATAAAGTTGAGGCAATACATGCAACAATTGTTTCTGGAGAAGTTTACACCCAAAACTGATTGCAGTGAAGTGAAAGAGAAACATGTTTCATAGCACACTCTTGGATTATCATTGTTACCATTATTTTTATACAAACGTTCATGAAAAATAATTAGGGAACAATGTGCTATCATGACTGTGGAAATAAAACTACCCATATCCTCCTTTCTATAGACAAAGAGAATGGAGACATCTATTAAATGTAAATCACTGTAAAATTGTGTCAGAACCAATTAATGATCATAAAGTTTCAAACAAGATGAATAAGCTCTAGATATCTGCTGTTTACTGTTGACTATAGGTACAGATCTAATGTATTGTACACTTAAGAGTTAAGAGGGTGAGTAGTTCTTGTGTTAAGTATTTTTACTATAATAAACTGTAACTTGTTCATATTATAAGCACATGTACTAATATTATTTCCTTAGACCTTAATTCACATATAGAACACACACACACAACTTACTCTCTTTGAAGAAATCTCCATAGAAATAATAGGAACTGGATCCTGAAATTTAAAAAAAAATAATTTCCTTTTTAAGGAAAAGAATATCTACCTTATAGTAAATAAATATACAAATACGATTAAAATATAGCTTTAAATTTTTTTTAAATGCAACAGACATGTAGATGAGAAGCAGTAGGTAATCTAACTTGCTGGTTGTCTCTGGAGTATAATTTTTGTATTTGCTTGAATATCATTTGTGCTTTGGAAACTCAAATATCTTCAAATAAAATAATAAACTAAGAATATTTTTTCTAAGTGAACCATTAGAAGTGAGATAGTTATATCTTTAGATAGGTGTTATAGCTAACAAACCAGGTGATCTTTAATCATTTTAACCTAAGCCTAAAGAAAATATTTGTCTGTTTAAGTGATCATGACTATGACTATGAATCCAGAATTCTTTGAACAAGATGAATAACCTGATTTTCCTAGAATTGCAACAGAGGAAGGATAATACATAGCATAGCTTTGAGAGCACATGTGTTATTTTGAGATGTTAAGACTAGAATGTCTCTAACGAGCTCAACAAACTCAGATCAATTCTGCAAGTGGAGAAACACAAGGCAAGTGAAATCCACTCTGGAGATGATTATCCATGGTAGAATTATTTTTTAAAAGAGAACATTTGAACCTTTATGTCAGTGGTTTTTTTAAAAAACAACATTTTCAAACTACAGCATCTTTATGCATGCATTCATTTATTTGGGCAACAATGTTTCTTAAGGCTTTATTTGAACAAAACATGGTGGTGGGTGCTGGTAATTTGAGTCCTGTGGTCCCTAACATGAAATGAAATCTTACTTAAAGCCCCAATGTACAAAATAAACAAAAGTATAGCTGCTCTGGCATATAGGAGGGCAGTCAGCTTTGGATTTGGCTCTGGGGAATCTGATCTCCATGACAGCCAAGACAAAATGCATTACTTTTCATTCACAAAATCTTTTCACAGATAACCATTACATTCATATACAGCCAATCCTTGTTTGTAGATTTTGTTTGCAAATTTGTCTACTAGCTAAATTTGTAACCCAAATATCTATACTTGTTTGTGATTTTTATTCATGGATATACACTTGCTAAGCATCAAAAAATTTGAGTCAGAAGACATGTACATTCTCAACTGACATGGAAGAAGGTGACAATCTGCCTTGTTTCAGCTTTCATAGTGTAAACATGGGTCCTTTCCATGGACCATTTAGTGCCATGCTTGTTGTATTTCTGTGCTTTTGATTGGTGTTTTGGTTTTTAAAATGACCCCATGTGTAGTGCTGAATTGCTGTTTAGTGTTTCTAAACTCAAAAATGCTGTGATGTGCTTTGATGAAGAAAATACTTTCTTTAGATAAGCTTCATTCAAGTATGAGTTTATATTGCTGTTGGCTGTGAGTTCAATGTTAATATTATATACTAAATACAATATCTTTAAACATAGACACACAAAACAAGGTTATGTATTGATCAGTTAACAAAAATGTTATAATCAGGAATTTGCAGGAACCTAACTCTGTATTTCCTCAGGAGCAATAGTCAGTATTTACTAATTCAATGTCCACAGTGCCTTTAAACCCCCAAACTGCCGTGAATAATGTCACTTGACTGTATATATTATATATGTATGTATTTATACACATATATATAAATATGCACATAATTTTTGTCTAATCTTTCCATTTTCTATTGCTTTTTCAGTAAATTATTTTTATAATTAATATACTATGATAAAAAGCTGTATGCTTATCATACCACAATGTTCACAATATGAAAATGTGTTTTTTCAGTCAATGTTAATAGTACATTTGCACAAGATGTGACCTTGTAATAATGATTCTGAAATTCATACGTGGCATAAGTGTTATTTTTCTATAGTCACAATTCATATATTAAAATTCTTTTCATGCTAGGTATTAGCCTCTTTATCTGAAAAGTCTTACAGCAATCATAGGCGCATCAACATTTTGAATAATTTCTCACTTCAATTTGCTCTGAATCCACAGCACATCTATTAGGGAAAAAGAGATAATGCCTTTTCTATTTACATAGCTTGTAATTGTCTATAATGCATAATTTTAGGCTATATTTTTTATTTAAAATACCTTGAATATCTGAAGTTCTTCTAGAATTACTTCTTCCATTGATTCTGTTTCTTGGTTGTAAATTGTGATTACTTTCAGCACAATTCCATTATCTGTAAGGGAGCAAAAAAAAGATAAACTAAAAGCTATGCCACAATCCAGTTTTCAAATAGTTAAAACCATAGGTTCTATAAATTCAAATAAGATTTGAAACCCAGATGCATGAAACATTTCAATCACTGTCAGTTAAGAATAGTATGCCTGCTTATACCCATATTTTCAACTAGCAAAAATTAATTTTTGGCCAGACATATAAAATTAAGTTCAAATAATATATAATTTTTTTCAAATAGTTCACAAAATTCCAATTATAGATTCTGAAATCAAAATGGTTTTTGGAATTAGTGAAATATGGCAGATGCCGAAGTATTCTAGCTTCCTCTATGATGTATAATGCGAAAAATTTTTTTTACTTAAAGCTACTTCATGGCATGAAACTATACCTTTAATCTTGGGGAACATTGCAATCAATACTGTTAAACATTGTAAACACATATGTGCACACACATACTTACACACATGCAAACAAATATATACATTTTTAATGAAAATTTCAGTATACATCATTGAGAAGAGTGAGTCCTCCTGTACCAATAATTTAGCTTCCGTAATTATCAATTGTTTAAGTTTATATTTATATTTAAAATTTCATCTCATTCTTATTGATATTCTAAGCTTGTTCTTTCCTATAAAAATTTAATAAAACATTAATTTACCTATATAAATTAGTGCCATGCTAGACATAACAATTCAGAAAAAAATAAGCACTTTGGAAGTTCTAAGAGTTCCTTTGGTATTTCAGCAGTTTGTTGAAAAATTATCAAGTCTTGTTGTGGGTAGGTTAATAAAATTTGATTATAATTAATAGTTGCCTGTACTGTACCTTAACTAAAAGGAACAAAAACTGACATTCTGAAAACCAAGTGCACATTTTAAATACTTTGCAATTATGTCAGGAAAAATTCAGATGAAATTTAAATTATTTACAACTAATTTTGAAATAAGGACTATATGTGTATTGTATTAAATGCTGTGTCTGATAAATATTGGGAAAAATAACTATCATTTGTGGGATATTCCAATGCTGTACTCATCACAATCCATCAACTTATTCTTTTGTTCTGAAAATCTGTGGTTCAACATATCTTTGAGTTAAACATGTTTTATATGACAATACAAATATATAGCTGATATTTCTGGAATTCTCTCAAATAGCTTTGATCACTCTGACAAGCTGGTATTTCTAAATACATTATTGAACTATAAACATGTCTTCTACTTTCCAGGGCATTTTAAAATAACATTTTTGATTCATTTTATCAAATATTTGTCTTGATTATGAAAGTCCTTTTTATAAATTTGGCTGGAAGTCACTATGAGAAAATTTATGGCCATGTAATATAAAGTTTGTTAAATCCGATGCTTTAGTAATCTTGAACCCACAGCACCGAGCACATTATTAACATTAACCTCGTAACATAAATGGATAAAGTATAGCCTGCACCAGAGATCCATTTCTTGGAATAAGAAGTATTTTTCCTTGCTTAAAGCTTTGCTTTTTAAAAAGAAAAGTATTACTAAGAAGCCCAAGTACTAATATTAATATTACATCCTGATTCCTGATCTTGGCATATGCCAATCTCTTCAGAATTTCATGTCTATGATTAACATTATGTATGGTAGAATGTTCACTCTTCAGAAAAAGTACTGTAGCAATTACTATGCTGCAAAATAGGAGAGGAAAACCTGATTTTTTAAAACACTTTTAAAGTTACAGAATTATAAATTCACAGAATTTGCTACATATTACTCTAGAGGCTGTTTCTTAGTTATTATTCAGAAATTAGACCTAATGTGGAGCATAAATTGAAATTATAAATTTGAAAATTTTACTTTTCACATATTCATTACATTTTGTTAATGCAGGGTATTTGGGGTAATAATTGGCCTGCTTGGTACAAATGGTTGATCATGATGGGTCCTGATATTAACTGTGAATTACTGCGGTTACAGTTTTAGGTAAAGTTATTGTCCCAAGTTGTATATAAAATGAGGTCTCACTGAGCAGCCAGAGGAAGTAATAGGCTTGGAGCCTGACAGGAAAACCATTCTTGCTATGGCACTCTACTTCCACTATGAGTAGTGCTATTTGGAACCAACCTGTTCGTTAATATCTATCATTCATTTCTTCGAATGTATTAAGCATTGACCATTCATCTGGAATTATGTGCTTATAATAGTCCCAAATCCTCTCTTCCCAATAGTTTCAATATTTCTCAGGTCTGGAACAAGGATGACCACATACTTTATTGTCCAAACCATGATACTATTGACAATGAAACTGGTAATAGCAATAATTATTCCAAGATAATAGACATAAACTCTTACTGTTGCGGTCCTATGAGGGCTCTATTTCAATCTTTCTCATTATAGGTTAGAAACGTGCAAATGAACTAAAAGATCAACAAGAGATTTGTTGACAGGTGCCTTTAAAAATGTTAAAGTTATTAATTTTTAGGGTCAATGTATTTCTGAGTATGTTCCCATCTCTTTACCTGTACCAATAAACAAGACATCATATTGGCCATCCTCGGCTTCTACTCGATCCACTGCTATTTGTTTCAGGTTATATTTTCCATCTGTTTTTACCAGTATTGGTTTTTTATGAGCAGGTTTTATAGACTGGTACATTAGTGGATGACTTCTTGCAAATCGGATGGCATCGTCAGGATAGTCTTTGGTGGTTCCATATCTCCCTCCATTTACTTTACTGGCACACTGAAATACAAGTGGATTAGATAATTCTTTCTGCCTTAAACCCAAAGAGCAAATTTATAATCAATTATGAGAAGAATTAGGAAAACTGAATGTTCAATTTATCAATAGTGCATTTAGAAACATTTAGTAACCATACATTTTTCATTACAGAAATGAAATCTGCATTAAAAATTACAAAAACAGATTAAATTATTTCAAACATACAGCACTAGAAATATAGAAAAAGTAGAGAAATCCTGGAAAAGTAAAGTTTACTTATAATACCAAGACAATTTGAAAGTGTTAAATGTTTAACATCATAAATATCGAAATTATTTTCCTTGTTTTCGAGATCTTTCACATTGTAAATTAAATTTCAAAGGTAAACAATCTATTGTTCATACAAAAACAAAGCCTCTTCGTTGTGCTGAAACTTTTCTCAAAACTAAGAATCACAACTGCTCAAAGTAGCTTTTCCATCATTGAGACTCTGATAATATAACTGATTGTTCCAATTGGCTCACTGACTATAGCATTTTAGTGCTATAACATAGAAACCTATTCAAATGTTATCATTTTTAATTATTGATGGAAAAAAACCCTCTATTATAATCTGTGTGAATTTGTTCTGTTGTACTATTATAATCCGTATGAATTTGTTTGTGTGGATCAGACACAACTGGGGGAAAAAAATTGCTATAACATGTCAAGTTTTAAATCACTGACTCTAAAATTTCCAACAGCTTCTTAAACTACTTATTGGAAAACCTTGAAATGTGTTGATTCATGCTCGCTAACAAGTGCTCTCCCTCATTTCGCATGTTTTCCTCCAAAACCTGCAGCAATTGCAACAATTATCTTGATAATTTTCTAAGACTATAAATATGGCAGTTTAGTAATCATATTCTGAAAAGAAGGCATTTATAATGGCTTGGTTTTAAAAATCAAGCCATATTTCTTAATTTGGCATGCATTTTTCACTTGAGTATACTTTCATGATATATAATTGGAAACATTTTGGACTAGGTTGGAAGCAGTTCAGTAACCAGTCACTTCCTCCAAATCTCCTTTAAGACCATGTGGTTTCAAGAAGCATTTCCAGCAAAGCCACAGGAGTGGGTTTTCTCCATTTAAATGGTAATTTCAATCAATAGAGTGAAATAAAATATACTTTATGTCCTACTGGAAGTAATAATTTTAAGCTAGTGAGAGAGTGATTGAAATGGTAAAGCCTTACACTTGTTAATGTAGGTAAGGTTTGTTTCCACTTTGGGTTTTGGCTCTGCAAGAATGGTTTCTACTTGACTTGCAAGTGATTGTAGAGTCAGCATAGTGATGGGATTTCACAAGCTGCTCATAAAAGTGTAGATGTTGACTAGTGTGACAAGTTAAGCGTTTGCTCTACATGGCCAACATAGCACGTACAATGATGCAACGTCTTTCCAACCTAATCGCACAAAATATGCATGATACAAAATCATCACCATCATCATCACCATTTTTAGATACATGTACAATTTAAAAGCACAAAAGTTTGGGTAGCTAAGAAGAATCTTAGTAGTGCGGGGTTAGAGGCAAGCGACAGAAGTTCCTGTCCTCTAGTGACACTTTTGAATTGGCATTTGTTTTTTTCTTTCAAGAGGCCAGCAAGGATGTTAAATGAGTTGCTGAAGAGATAGAGAAAAAAACTTGCTTTAGATCTGCTAAAGTGAGAAGGAGAAAGTTTGGCCTACGGAACTTAGAGGCTGATCTAAATATTAGAATAGGAAAATTTGGTGACATTTTCTTGTAAATGACATGTACTAACTTTTCTGAAGAGGCTGAGAGGAACATTATGCTCATATGATTGAATATTTCTGTGTTCATCACTCCTAAAAATAAGATTAGTGCTTAGTCAAAATATCAATGATAATATATATTGTATAGTTCTGCTCAAATGCATCCATAGTAGATTATATTTTTCCATGAAGTAATAAGTTCACAACTAAAGATTTGAAGTGATATTTATTAATATTTACCATACGTTTTATCAATCATACTTTTAGGTATAGAATTCCTTAACCACTTCGGTAAGGCACTCACCGGCCCTCAAACCTTGCCCACAGCCGGCACTCAAAGTCCGCATGACAGTTTGTGCTGTGCATTGATGACAAATCCATTTTGCTCTTGTGTGATGAGGAAAGCTTGAAAGCACTGAAAGCTTGTTTTACTTTACAGGCAGCTTTACTTGTAATGTAAATCAGAATAGGTAACATATGCATACATGTTTTCATTACGTCATTTTTAAATGTTCACAATTTTATTTTGATAAATGAAAAACTAGAAAACTCATATCATTGCTGTTGGCTACAGTCGCTATGTGTGTTCACCTGTGGCTATCAACTATAGTTGACGCTCGTACCTAAGTGATTAATTGTTTAATTGCAAAGTCTTATAAGACACATGATGAAACAGTGAACAAAATATTAGCAAAAAGAGCCTTTAAAAAATAATACTTTGTTAAATGACTAAACTTACAGAACCAGGTCTTGGGTAAGGGACTTTTCCTTCATAGAGTGACCAGTGATATTCAGGTCCTTCCTTATGTGCATATGGTCCATTAAAGGCTGCCCGGATGCTAGACATATGATAGACACATATAGCATGCCCTCGAAAGATATTACTGAAAAGTACAAAAAAAGATAGTTACTATTCTAGAACTAACTAGCAGGTCACCTAGCCAAACACTTCAGACTACATATATACGAGTTAAGTCTTTTGAGTAAAAAAAGCTGTAATTTCTTTAAGCATAGAATATTCTAGAAATAATCATTACACTAGTTCAAGTATTGAAACTCCAAAACTTATTTCTTTAATTGTTTATTTAATACAATGGAAAATGACATTGTTAGAATGAGAAAAGTAGTTGTGTCACTCCACTTTATTAAATCCTATTTTATGTTTATATATTTCTTATTAAATATCTGGCCTTAATATTAAAAATGCATTCCCAAGTTGAGTTACACATTTTGAAGTATTATCTCCTTTAATGTTGTTCCATCTTCAGCATAAATAGTGTTCTCTTAATCACTACTCTGCTAATGTTGCTACAAATTCTATTTATATTTTATAAAATATCTGAGTGCATATAATTTGAAGAACAATTTAAAGTCTCATAAAAATTTAGGAATTTGTTGCATTTTTTAGCTTGGGTTTAGGTTAGACATTAATACACATACATTTCTTCCTCTAGTTCACAGAAAATTGTACTATAGTGGAAAGATGATTGGACTAGATGTATTAATATTGAGATAATTTAATTATATAACTCAGATCCCCCAATTATATAACTCAGATCTCTCATCCAGAACTAGCAGCAATTGAAATTTTCTTGATAAAAATTTCTATTTGGTTGAGAGAACACAGGAAAGTGAACAAACAAAAACAAAATTTCAACCTGGAGAAGATAAAGTAACTACAGAAAGTTTTAGTGGGAACATTTGTAATCAGATTCTGAAAACATCAATTTATAAAAATCTGGTCATGTTTCATAATTTAGCATGATATGATTTATAACATTATCCCAGTCTCCATATTATAATAATCAAAATGTTTGTGAAAGTGCTTTACAAAATGCAAAGTTCTATATGAATAGGAAATTTCCTATACCCTGAGACACCTGTAAAACAGCAGTTATATTACTGTCCTAGGACATCAATTCACACATTTTATAACACACCTTGAAGCAATTGGAAGTGCCTTGCATACTGAGAAAATCTGCAACTAAAGTGGCAGTAAACCTTTGATCACCACGCTACAAAAATCAACCTTTATGTCAGGTAACAGCTGGGAAGTTTTTCCTCAGATTTTTCTATAAACTGAACAGTTGAAATTATGGAAGAAAATCATGTCTTTGATTTCTAAGAAAGCTCCATTATGCTATCATTTTGGAAAGTAGCTTATGCAATGTTCATACTGACCCACAGAAAAATAATACTGTATCTCATAACTTTATCATATAAAGCCATTGAATGCTCATGCAATGTATAAATTACTGACATAAGGGAGACAATGAGGTAACAAGAGAAAATTAAGGACAGGGATGAGGAATCTTTTCATGTTGGAAGGCTGCATTCACTTAGCTGTAATCAAATAAGGCTGTATTCAAGAACTTCAATTAGATATACTTAAAATGTACATTATTTTGTAAAAATCTAACTACTATGTACTTTAAAATTAGTTTTCATTTTTTTGAAATTGTTAACCTTTCAATGACTTTGTTGTGTCTGCTTTTGGTTGAAAAGCATTTCAATCTTTGGTTGCAGCATGGAGATCTGTAGTTGCAGTTGATCCTCTACATGGAAATGAGTCATTTGTGACCTCAAGGGCTTCTTGATTTGGGTTAGGTAGGAAAAATGTAGATTTGCAGCAATAAGTGGTTGAAAAGCAAGAAAGCATTTTTGGGCATGTTGCTGTTGGTGTGGGATTTCTGCATTTTTTTCATGTTTCAATTGGATATTAACATCAAACAATGACTCCAAACTGTCATCTACTATGAGCTCAGTCCATTCCATCTGTAGTTCTTTAGGTGGCTTGGTAATATCAACTAGGTGATGCTGAAATGCTAATTTGAGTGTGATGTCATGATTCTCAAAGTCAGTGAAACTCTCATTGTATTTTTTAATAGGTCTGTAACAGCTGCGTATTCTTCAAATGATTAGCATATATCATCCTGCTCATCATGACCTTTGCTAACTAGGAAAACATTCATCTGAAATTTCCTTTTGAAGAAGTGTTTTGAAAAAAGATAGCTTTTTTTTGAAATGTTTGAATTTGTTGCCACGTATCATATCTAGACTTAGCTTTACCTTGCAAAGAAATATTCAAGTCGTTTTGACATAATATCACACAGAAATCATGTATTTCTACAGAAATCATCTTTCAATAACTTGCATTGCTGATCCCATTCTGAATAAAATTTATCTGTTCTCACAGAGATAAAATTTTGGCTGACACCTGTCCTTGCAACAGCCAACACACTGTAGAATGATACGGCAAATCCACGCTGAATATCTCATCCTTCAACTTTAGCATGTTATGAAACTGACAATGTCATGTTGCATTTGCATGAATATAGTTAACAATACTTATAACTTGTTGCAAAGTGTCACCTAAAATAGTAGGTTTAGCGCAGAGATTTTGCTGATGCAAGATACAATGAACAGAAATGACAGCATCTGAAACTGTTAATACTTTTTAAATCTGTGCCATAAACCCTTCATGTTTTCTTGTCATGGAAGGTGTACTGTCTGTAATTTTACCAAATTCAGTCCAACATTTATCTTGAAAGTTGTTAAAAATATGTATTCCTATGTATTTCCTGTGTACTGTTGACAAAAGTGCCCAAAGTGAATAACTCTTCGTAGCAGAGAAAATATTGTTATGACTCAAATGAACTATAAAACCTGTACCAAGTCAGTAGTATCAGTTGATTATCCAAAGCAATTGAATAATATATATTTTCCTTTTGAAGTATTGCATGAAATTGTTCTGCTAAGTTGAAGGCTAACTCATGATGCCGATCAGCTATGGTTCTCCTTGAAAGAGGCAGTTTGTACTTTGAAACGTTTTCGGGGACTAAGCATCCTACAACTTTGACAATGCATTCTTTCACAATTGCTACATCACTGAATAGATTGTTCCCTTTTTTCCCCAAGTATAGAGGTTGCTTCAGTGGCATTATTTCCTAGTCTCATTACTGCTTGAAAGAATTCTTTGCTTTTGCTTTTCATCTTTTAATTTCTGTGATATATTTTGTATCTCTCTAATTTAAAATATCTGTGTTCCTTGAGTGTTATAATATTGATGAGCATTGAATTTCTTTGGTGTTGATGTCGCAGTATCACAAAGCAAGCAAATCATCTTATCTTTAGCAGAAACAAGGTACCATGTTTCCCCAAAAATAAGACAGGGTCTTATATTTATTTTTCCTCAAGATGACACCCTAGGGCTTATTTTCAGAGGATTTTTTTTTTTTTTTAGTATGATACAACAATCTACATTTATTCAAATATAGTTAAGTTGTCGTCTTCTGGAACATCATTATAACTCTCCAAACCCCGAATTCCATCCTGAATTTCTTGCAACTCTAATTCCTTTTAGAACCATTGGCCCCAATCTCTCATGTCGAGCAATAGAGCTCTCATGGGGCAGATGAGAAGGACTGCTCATCGTCTTTACCACTCCTCAAGGAATGTATGGGTTGTGTAGATATGCTGAGTAGCCAGCTCATCACTAGGTCTTATTTTCGGGGTAGGGCTCTTATCACGCAAATGCTTAGAATCCTGCTAGGGCTTATTTTATGGGTAGGTCTTATTTTCGGGGAAACACAATAATATTGCAATTACCAAACCTCATTAAAGAATGTTTTCTTCCTTCAGCTTTCTCTTGGTCGTCTTTGACATGATGGCCTATTGAGCAGACAGAATTAAAAAAATACTGTCTACCTGTGTAACTATTCACAAATTCCACTTCAGACAGAAACACAGGGCACTGCTGTCAAAAGCTGATAACAGACTGGCATACTCACCCTATAAACTTTCAGCAACCAGCCTTCTGTGATAGTGGTGTCAGTAAAGCAGGGGAAATTGGAACTAAATCATGAGCGTAGCAGCCGTCAATTTAGCCCTTATGGCTTGCTAATGTTCTAATTGTGCCGATCAATCTGGGAGGATTATTTCATTGAAACTTACTTTATTTGGTATTTTAAATACGTTCATTTTACAAATAAAAACATAACAGATGAACAAAAGCATATCAAAAGGATTTGTTCTGTCAAATTTGGATTCAGTCAAAAGACTACATTCAAGGACCTTAGAAGGTCACATGCGGACTTCAGGTTGCAGGTTCCCCAACCCTGGTTAAGGACTTTCCATGGATTGTGATAACTACCAATTTTCATTAACTATTTTTATTTGCATCAATAAATAATTGATAGGCAAAATTGTTTCAATGTTTCTCTATTGAAGAAAAGATAGTAGGTTACTCGTCCAAAAACATTTGTTATTTTGTTCAAAGTGTGCATTAGAAATCACAGGCTGAAAAAGCTGAAAAACAAAACCTGTGTAAAAAGGCCCTAAGCAAGCACAGTATGTATGATTATGTAACAACAGGTTATGGACTACAATGCAAAAGAGGAACTTGGTGATATCGTTCTGTCCCTCTCAAGAGAATTGAGGTACATTCTTCATTTTTTATCCCATTTTACCCTCTACTATGCTTTATTTGAAAAGATACTCAGGAAATTATCAATATAAAATTTCAACTCAAACTGATTCTAATATATTTTTAGCTATGCATTAGTACACATGAAATGTTTTATTTTAAAAGTACTCTACCATGGGTATAAAATACAAAAACATAAAAAGGAAAACAGATTATAATTCTCAAATCTGAGCAGCAAATTTAAAAGATGGAGAGCAAATCATAAACATGAGTTCACTATAAGTGAACACAAGATTGGGACAACCAGAATAAAGGAGTGAGAAAAATGCTTTGTGATTTAGAAATGAAGAAATATTTCTGGGACATGGCTATTGACAGGTATTGGAGAGAGAGAAATCAGTGTTAGAAAAGTCATTTCAAGCAAAATAAGTGAATAAATAAAAATATTAATAGTAATGGAAACTAGCAAAGTAGACACTGCCTGGGATCTGTTAAGGTATTATCTTGTTACAAGCAGAGCATTAGAGAACTCAGGAAAAATTTCCAAAAGTGAGTGGATAATAGTTGATTGAGAGCCTTGAAAACCTGGCTTGGAAAATTCTATCCGATGAATAAAATGATTATCCTAGACTATAGACAAAACACACCATCTTACAAAATGTAAGAAAAAAATCATTCTGTTGTAGATTAGTAAGGGAAGAGATTGGGATACTGAGCACAGGAGAATGTTGAGGTACTATGAACTAAAAGAAGGAAAAAAATCTAGATTTGAGATTGTAGCTTTGAAAATGGGAGTACAATTGCAAACATAGGAGAATGAAGATAAATTGGTGACTAAGCACAGAAAATGAGAATAGCAAGCAGGTAAATAGTATTTCAAGTTACATATACTGTAAAAGGGTAGTCCAGTGAGACATCTTTTGTTTTATATAATTTTTATTGACTATATAAATGTCTCTCTCACCTGGTCATGTTAAAGAGTCCAAATATCACTGGGTTCTTATGATCTCTGGTATGTAGCAAAAAGACATCCTCTGAAAAATTAAAGACAGTTCCATTACTTAGTATTTTTAGCTCTTTCCACACAAAGAAAACATATTCACTTAAAATAGTTTAGAACCCAATATAGATCTTAAGTTACACATTTCCACATAAAATCATACAATCATAACCAAATCATAACAGAGTGAATCATTTGACTGTTCTGAGTAGTTTTGAGCTGAGTCACAAGGAAGAAAACAGAGACACTTACACTAAGCTAATGTGAGTCTCTTTTTGTTTCTGCAACTTTTTTTGGCCACGCTACATCGGCCTGGCCAAAATGACAAGGACAGAAACTGGCTGGCTGTTCAAAAGAGGCCAAATACACAGAAAACAAATTTTCTATGTGTGCTAGAGAGTTATAGAGAAGAATATGCATCAAAGAGTAAAATTTAATTCACTTAATAACATTTACCTAATTCATCAAAATACGTATCAATTCCATTCATTCCTGGTACTGAGCAAACCAGTCTGGCTTTTAGGAAAGTGCTCCACTTATTCACCAGTATTCTCTGCCCTCCTGCGTCGTTCTGTGAAAAACAAAAAGCAGGTCAATGGGTACCTACCCAAAGAACTTTCACAACCAACAGGTTTTCTATTATGCCAAGAGTTATGGCTTTTCAATTAAACTAGGAAATTTTAGCATAATCTTCAAGTAGTACCATAGACACAGTGCCTATATATCCACACACACACACACACACACACACACACACACACACACACACACACAGGTGTGTGTATATATATATTGGTTTGCACATTGTCTCATTTCAATTAAACTAGGAAATTTTAGCATAACCTTCAAGTAGTAACATAGACACAGTACCTATATATCCACACACACACACGTGTGTGTGTGTGCGTGTATATATATATATTGGTTTGTACATTGTCTCATTTCAATGTACATTCATTCTGGTAAATCAAATATATTTTCCATGTATTAAACAATATTAACGGAGTAGTAATCTCTCAATAAAAGCAGTGTGTTTTATGACACAACAATCTTGATTATTGCTAAAATACCTACCTGAGTCAAGGATATGAACGTATCCATTTTTTTCTTCCTTTAATAAGGAAAGCTTGAAATACATAATATACTTATATATACATGCATGTACTTTACACACACATATATATGTGAATATATAAATATTTTCTTCAATTCTTAAGTATTTTCTTAAATGCCAAAGACACTTTACGTTTGTATTATTAGCATTCTTTCAATATATGTTGCTATTTCAATTGGTTTTTAATTTTTCCACACAAACTGAATATTCAACAAACTATAGATGTTTTAATTTATAACTACAAAAATAAAGCTCAGACTTCACTGTGGGGAAAAAGTCTAGTTATAGGCTATTTTCAATATCCTTTTAAAAATCATATAAAATACAAGGCTCTTTCAATATATAACTTTCACTAGATATGAACTATAAAGTTTAATATAGCAAATACCATTTTTAGGCAGCCTACAGAATACTAAAGTATTTTGAAGTAGAATCCTATAAAATTAACCAAGGTCTGACCATAAATTGTGAGATAAGCAAGCTTAGTGAGAGAGAAGTCCTCACCACACAGAGTCGCCCCACTCTGGTGTAAACTGTATGAGCATTGTTTTCTGCTTCCAGAGCCTTCTCCGTAAAAAAGAAATACACTTTGTTGTCATCTCGGTCTTCATTATCAGGAATCATATATGAACCTACAAATTTTGGTTCTATAGAAGTAAAAAATAGAACAAAAAGTAAAAAAAGATACTATAACAAATGATACCAAGATATTGTAATAAATTATATATCACCTGAATGCTTAAGTTTAGCTCTCATCATTTCAAGAAGAAAACATCTTCCTAGAAATTCTTTACCAATCAAATACATGTAGATATCTCCATTTTATTTGCGAATCAACAGATGTTTTAGAAATATTAAAGGAATATTTAACTGGAAAATAAGAGTCATTGAAAGAACAATTTTGAACATACGTTGTGAACTTAAAATGCATTCGATGAAGAACAAATTGGAGGAACCATGAAGATAATCTCTACAAATTTCCTCCCATTATACATAAAGAGTGAATGTAAACATAAGTAAAATATTAAAGTAGAAAGTACATCATTACTTAATAAATTATCTACCAGTTCAGTACATGGAAGATCACTTTAGCT
>VSMD01020416.1:0-65117 GCA_008750895.1 Mirza zaza
CATGTTCACACTGAAACAAATCACAGCAGGCACAGTACCATCATCAAACACTGTCATGTAACCCATGTTATATTAATGATATTACAATTTTCTACTAGGTAGAGAAAATTAGGTGGAAAAATTAGTAGAAAAATTCTACTAGGTGGAGAAAGGGCATTATAGGACACCCAAAGCAGCTCTAAAGCAGTCAGGGCCAGTTTGAGCCAGCTGTTTGAAGGCAAGAAAGTGCTGAGGCATCCAATAAAGTGTTGGGCACTTTTCCTCTGCCCAATAGTTATTAAATATCTTGGTACCTGCTTAATCTACTTTGTAACAATATTGCTGAACACTGTAGGCTAGCACAATGCTTATGTGGTAGGGAACTTGCATTTTTCCCTCATTAGGCTCAAGAAACTGTTGGGAAGCTGCCCTAGACTGTTGGTACTAGAACAATAGTTTGTCTGGGAAGGTTATCTCTGCAACAGTACGCAGTATGGCCATGTAAATAGAAATGAATTCAGATCAAACAGATACTGATCATGGGTTAATTCACTATGTAAGTGTAACCCATAACTAGAGAAAATATTTTATCATCATTTGGGAAATTTAAAAAGCAAAAGTAATATATGCTCTCTCTATACTTCTATATTATTTGGATTTTTTTTTAATAAAAACAAAGTAGAAAAGCAAAGGTTCATTCTGTCCTGATGTACTCATTTTCTTCCCTCCTTCCCTAAGTCCCTCCCTCTCTCTTCCCTCCTTCTTTATACAGAATGAATAGCACTACACGTTATTCTTAACATGCTTTTTTTTTTTTTTTTGCATAGGACAACACATCTTTCCAGGTTAATATGTGGAATCTACAGAGATCATTTTGAGTTGAACTCTGACATATTTTCTTCTGCATAGCAATTTGTCATCTAAACTGATCCAGATGAAAAACCATTCCAACTTTGCTCAAAGAGATTAGTAACATATCCCAAATGACCAGCTCACAAGTGTGGAGTTGGATTGAGACATAGATCTCCTGACTCAAGAAGATGTCGTTTCTTCTAACTGCTTGCTTGTCTGTCTGTGAGAATTAATGTACAAGGTCCTTTCTTGGTACTACATTTTATAAGGTAAATAAATATTTCTGAACAAACTGGGTTCCTTCATGAGTTGATATTTTACACCATAGAGGGGAAAAAACGGGGAGGTTCCACACTGTATACAGCTTTGCCAATTTCTCTGTATTTGCAAGGACTGACAAGATCCCATGTTCTGGTTAACAAAGGAGAGAAGCCATCCCATAGCTATTAAGACATTGCAATATAGTGTGTTAGATGATGCCCAAACACCAAGGAGGAGAATGGACTCTGTGAACTAATGCACAATAAATCAATGAAGCAAAAAATCATCACTGCCTTGGCCATGTTCTCAGAAGAACTGTGCACAAGTTCCTTGCTCAGAGAAAATTCATCATGCTGCTCCTAGAGATCTCAATTTCATCACTAGCCCACAATAAGACAGTAAATGTGAGGAATTTTCCATGGCTCTGTCAAGAATTTGGAATTGTTACTTTCAAAGAACTTCTTGAGCTCTCAACTTCCTGATGGGGCAGGTTAGTGTTTGGTGATTTGAATGCCACAGGAAAATTGGAGGGTTTGGGAAGTTTAAAGCCATGTGCTGCAGACTTCATAGATATTCTGTTTGCATGGCAAAAAATAGATGTTTGGGGAAGGTATCAAATGTGCCTTCAGGCTGCATAGAAATTTCTTACCCAGGTCTGTCTGAGAATATAAAAATACCTGCTATGCACCACTGGCTTTATCCCTGCAGAGAGGCAGGCATTCCCAAGTCAAAACCTTCTCTCTTACTGTATCACAAATTGTACTTGGTCCCAGCCTGCCTTAATGCTCTCTTGAGTTAGCCAACAGCTTTCCCAGGGACTCTTTGCTCTATTGCTGGAGACATTCATAAAAGTGATGCGGCCCTTGACCTTGAGTTGCTCACAACTGACTTGGGGAAAAAGTGCACACAGTTACAGAACAATGTACTCAAAAGTATGAACTACTGTAGAACTGTTGTTACCTGCATCTTTATTCTCTTCTAGGACTTCAAGGAAAGATAAATAAGTGCACACTGAGACAATGCTAAGTAGTCTGGGTATCTCCTGTTGTAGGAGTGAGGGGAAACCTGCCTTTTTCCATGAAAATTTGTTGAAAGATCAACTCACAATTAAGGTAGATTAATAAAAGAAAGGTTTATTTACCATGGGCATGGGGAGAATCACAAAAACGATTACCCACTATCCCAATGAAGTTCAGATATTTTTATACATGTCTTTCAGAAGGGAGGGGGAAAATCAGGAGTATAGGTAATTCTGTTTAGGGGCTACACAGTTGCTATGGAGGATGAATGAATGGGGGAAACAGACTGACTTAAATTAACCTGAGAGACAGGGATTATGTTGTAAATGATCTGGGCAAGGTCTGGTGGTATTCTGCAATATATTGACATACCAGGGAGAGGAAGGGAAGTCAATTGCCTCCCTCTGATGTTTGTTCAGCCATTATGGTTTTTGAAGACAGAGAAAAAGCCCCCTCCAATGCTTTGTGATCTTGAGGGGCCTGTGATTCAAAATATTCTTTATACCAAGGAGTCATGTTTTAGGGTAAAATTTCCTGAGGTCCTTCATTCCCCCTGTCTGGAACTTCTCTAGAAGTTTCACACATGAAAAGCTGAGTTGGTAGCTGTGGAGACAGAGATCGGGTTAGTAGTCAAGTATCAAGAGATCTGAAAAGGGAGAGAAGGACATAGATTAGAATGAGAATGAATAAACAGAAAAGAATAGATCTAACCACATTTCCCCACACCCTGTGAAACCAGTCTCCCATTCTTGGGACATTGGTCTTCCTTAATCTGATGGAAAATATTTATCTTGTCTTCTAAGAGGTGTAGGTCACAGTCTTTACTTTCCCTGTGTGGTTTTACATAGAAACAGCATTTTTCACCAATAATCATGCAAGCTCCTCTCTGTTGGGCTGCCAGGGCATCCATGATGCAGCAGTTTTCAAATACAACAAAGACTAAACTGTTGACTTCTAACTGAAGTGCTCCAAATGCTCATATGGTGGTATTGAACTCTTGTTCTACTATCATGGAGAGATTTAAAACTGTCTTTTCAATATCCTGAGTTCCAATGATGGGCAAAGAGTCCTGAGCACCAAAAATAACTTAGAATTGTGATATACAAGTGTTTTTTTTTAATCATGTCTAGTACATTTCCTTGGTACCACTTTATGAATGTAAGAGCCTAAGTTTGTAGTTTTGCTGGCATTTAAAGTGGATTACCTAGTAACAGAGGGTGTCAGATAAGAAAGCCTACAGTGTCCTGACCATCTAGGTGGGAACCACTTATATTCTCTGTCACCACACATGATAAAAAGACCAGTGTAATTTACAGATAGGGTCAGGTAGGAACCTGTGACCTCCCAGTCTGGAGACTGCTGTGCTTCTTCTTCCTCACTGGCACTTCCATAGCTCCCATGTCCATTGTTTTATGTGAGCTCTGAGCTTTAGCTTTTGGGTGATTTCACACTGGCAAGTGACTATTGTCTTGATCCATGTATAATGCAGTTCTGAGTATTTCCCACAGGGTGGCCGGTCTAGTCTTGACAAATTGTCTCAGTGTTTGCTCATGTGGAAAAGTCTTTATTTCTCCTTCATTTATGAAACTTAGCTTTGCAGAATACAAAATTCTAGGCTGGTAGTTGTTCTGTTTAAGAAGGCTGAAGATGGGGCCCCAATCCCTTGTGGCCTTTAAAGTCTCAGTTGACAAGTCTACAATTAGCCTGATGGGTTTTCCTTTGTAAGTTACTTGATGCTTTTGTCCTACAGCTCACAGGAGTCCTCCTTCTTGTTGACTTTGGCAAGTCTGATGACCATGTGTCTTGGTGATTGCCTCTTTGAAATGAATCTCCCTGGTGTTCTTTAAGCTTCTTGTACATGGATGTCTAAATCTCTAGCAAGACCAGGGAAGTTTTCCTCAATTATTCCCTCAAATAGGTTTTCCGTCACTTGTGTTTTCTTCTTCACCCTCATGGATGCCCATGATTCATTCTTATATTTGACCATTTTACATAATCCCTTATTTCTTGTAGTTGCTTTACTGGCCACTAGGGGGAGCCACTGGCAGGAGGGTCAGGACAAGCTCCGCAAGCTGGTAGGGCTGTTTAAGCGTCAGTGCTGAGAACCTGGGCTGGGATTTTTCCGCCCTTATCCAGTTAGCACGGTTTTCTGTGGGGTAGTGTGGGTGCTCCCCCAGGTGGCCACTCCTTGGACCCCCAGACACCCTGTAAAATTGAGTCAGTGAATGCTGCAAAGGACATGCTAATTGACCCTCTCTCAGTAGGTGGTGCTTGCCAGAAGGAACACGCTACAATATTGTTTTGGGGTCCTATGACTGGATCTAGTCCTTCAGGAGAAGCCTTGAATGCCCCATGTGTTAGGTGGGGCCCTGGAACTTCCTTATTCTCTGCCACAGCAGAGGCACTGGGGGAGTGCAGCTGGGCAGGGCTGGGTTCCGTGAGTTTGCCCTCCATCTCTATAAAAGCTGGCAAGGTAGCTGTTTTGGCAGGAGTCGAAGGTCAGCTCCTGGGCAAAGCCACCAGGGAAGGACTGAAGTGGCTCCACCCACCCAAAAAGTCTGTTTGTGGAGGCAGGTCCATCTGAGATTCACAATCTGGCAGTCTGCTGTAGGCCTTGCTCCTCTCTACCTCCTCCACTCTGCAGTCTCTCCCTGATGTCTGCTGGCATGCAGGAGCCCAAGGCAGCCAAGCTCCCCCACGACTGTGCTGTGGGTCAGGAGGTTCCCTGCCCAGGTTGGAGTTTTGTTCTACCATTCATTAAATATATAGCCTTAGACTATTGATCTCACCTCTCTGAATCTTGATTTTTTTCTTTATAAGATTAAGTGATATCATGTTGATAAAACGCCAAGAACAAGACACTCAATCCAAGTTATTAGAAAATTAAGTCCAGGCCGGGCACAGTGGCTCACGCCTGTAATCCTAGCTCTCTGGGAGGCCGAGGTGGGCGGATCGTTTGAGCTCAGGAGTTCGAGACCAGCCTGAGCAAGAGCGAGACTCCATCTCTACTATAAATAGAAAGAAATTAATTGGCCAACTAATATATATAGAAAAAATTAGCCGGGCATGGTGGCACATGCCTGTAGTCCCAGCTACTTGGGAGGCTGAGACAGCAGGATTGCTTGAGCCCAGGAGTTTGAGGTTGCTGTGAGCTAGGCTGATGCCACGGCACTCACTCTAGCCTGGGCAATAAAGTGAGACTCCCTCTCAAAAAAAAAAAATTAAGTCCAACTTGAATCTACCTAAGAGAAATGGTGTAAAAGAGTGTAATCGATATGGAAAGTCTTCACATTTCTAGGAAGAATTAATCCAGCTGAGAAGAATGAGGTGTGCGAAATACAGATATGTGGAGATGGTGCATAAAAATGAACAAGGATGTCAAAGGCATGGAGAAATGAATTGTCTACCAAGATATATATGAGGCTAAACAGCCAGGGTCCAGTCTCCTACCTTCACCTGTGTCATTGTTAGCTATATGACCTTGATTTTTACACACCCTTTCTGAGTTTCTCTTATAAAATTAGAATGGTCCTATCAAATTGTAAAAGAATCACAAAAAGTGAAGAAGGGACCCAGGGGAGAATGAGATAAGATAACTAGGAGGCCTAAAACTTCTCCCAGAATGAAAAGTTAAAAGGCTGGAGACAGAGGGCCACTAAAACATTTACAGTGTCAATGATTCGGACTTAACTATAAGAGCAAAGATGATTTAAGCAGTGGCCTTTTGAGAGAGATCAGCAAGGAAGAGTTCTGTGGGCCTCTTTAGAAGGATTTTTTAACCAGCTGTCAGCATTCACTGGGTTCAGAGCTTCAACTCCCAGGGCTTTGTTTACTGCCACAGTGATTGTAGCATGTGTGGCTGACCCCTCATTTATTGCTCTCTATCCTCTTGTTATCATGTTAAAAAAAATATGACAATTGTCTTCTTTTGTTTTGGGGGATCCTTTACTGTATGATCTTGTTGAAAGACAATCTCTCCCTCTCACTACAAAAAGCAGAAAACATTAATTTTCCCAGGTTTGTGGCATGTGATTTAGGGCCAGCCAATCAGATTATCCCTGCCTGGGGTAGCTAGGCAAAGAAGCAGGGACAATGGGGCCACCCCTCCCTGCATTGGTTGTGATTTAACAATGATGTCCTATTTCCATAGGAAACAGTAGCCATGGTGCTGATGTGCCCAGTGTCCAGGGTTGACAGCAGCAGGGTCCTCTCCCTTTAGCTTTATTTAAGTGATTTAGCACCAAATCTTATCCCAGGACTTGGACAGTGACAGAAGCCCTGGGGCAGTGGCTTGCGAAGTTCAGTATGTGTAATAACCATCACTGGGGTTCCTGTTGAAACTCCAAGCCCTGCTCCCCTAAGTTATCCCCAAAGATATCCAAGCCCTGTTCCCCAAAGTTCTGATTCAGTACGTTTAGGGGTGGGGCCCCCAAATCTTCATTTTTATTCAGTACCCCAGGAGATGTTGACGCAGGTGGTCTGTAGAGGATGACTTGAGAAATAATTCCTAGAATGATCAACGTGAATGATGCTGAAAACAAGTTAATCTGCAAGCGGATACTTAGCAATCAACACTCTCCCTGCTTACTCACAGAGGAAATTAACATGCAAGGAGCACAGGGCCTTTCAGCTTGGAATTATTCCAGGACCCTCAGATCACAATCCAGTGGTTTATAAATCCAAAGGTTTCCCTGTGTAATTTTATAAATCTTGTTGGTGTACCTTTTTGTTTGTTCAGTGTAGCAGCCCAAGACTGGCCAGAGGTAGGTCAGTTAATCTTGTCTGATCTGGATTATTAGGGCCTCTGACTCTCAGAAGCACTAAATTGTTGCTATAATTTTCTTTCTGTGAGAACCATGGAGCACAGAGGGGAAGCACAGCACTGAATGCTGGTTGCTACTCTAAGTTTAACCCTGCAAAAGCAAATGAAACGTAGAGCACTTAATTTCTTCCACTTGAGTTGCAGTCAGCCAACAGACTCATTAAACTCTTGCTTCCTTTGTATAAGCAGACGGAAAACAGACTGAAGGTTCTTTTGCTTTTTTCCCCCCTCTAGAGATGGAAAATGAAATTTCATAATAAAAGAAGCTTAGCTAATGCTAAATGCAGCAAAATATCCTAAATAATTGTCCCTCTGATTTAAAAGGCTGACAAGTGTCTCATATACATCTTTACTGGAAAATAATGATAATAAAAAAAAATCCTAGAGTGAAGAAATTCTACCTTCAAAGTAATGGAAAGAAAACTAGTTGAACACTCTCAATCCTTCATCACTCCAGCATTTACAAATCTTGGGAGAAACTCAAGTTAATTTCTAAAAATTTTTTCCCAATCACCGTCTCTTTGCTTCCTAAAGAAAAGTATGCTTACGAGATTATTTTTGGTAGGATATATTGGGTAGGATTCAGTGTACCCTTTTCGACCATACAAAAATAAGATCTCTTGGGATTTTGCCCATGTCCCTCTTGATTACAAGCCTCACATCCATCTTTTTCTGTGTGAGACTGCCCATTAGACAGACGTCATCTTAAATGCAATGCCAGTTCAGTGAGGGCATGTCAGTGCTCAATGTCTATTCAATCAAGACAGCATGAAAAAGCAGGTCTTCCTCACACCCTGTCCTTATCCCATGCCTGCGGCCACTGTTGGTGTAATCCACGGGGGAAAGTCATGATGGTGAGCAAGACTGAGCCTGCAGACTTCTGGAATCTCACTACAAACACCCCAATGCATCCTGGGCAATTCACACTGCTACACATATGCAGTTAAAATAAGTGACAGGCCGTTAAAACCAGTGGTGGTCCACTCGCGAATTGATGGGCACTTGGGTTGATTCCACATCTTTGCAATTGTGAATTGTGCTCCAATAAACATTCAGGTGTAGGTGTCTTTTTGATGAAAAGTCATTTTTTCCTTTGGGTAAATACCCCAATAGTGGGATTGCTGGATCAAATAAATACTAGGTCTACTTTTAGTTCTTTGAGGAATCTCCATACTGTTTTCCATAGAGGTTGTACTAATTTGCAGTCCCACCAACAGTGAATAAGCATTCTTTTCTCTCTGCATCCATGCCAGCTTCTATTGTTTTTGGACTTTCTAATAAAAGCCATTCTAATTGGGGTAAGGTGATATCTTATTGTGGTTTTAATTTGCATTTCCCTGGTGATTAGTGACTTTGAGCATTTTTTCATGTTTATTGGCCATTTATCTTTCTTCTTTTGAGAAGCTTCTGTTCATGTCTTTTGCCATACTACTCAGTCATAAAAAAAGATGAATCGATGCCTTTTGCAACAATCTGGATGAAACCGGAGACCATTTTCCTAAATGAAGTATTTCAAGAATGAAAAAAAACAAACATCACATGTACTCACTAACCGATGAGCACATATGTGCACACAGGGAAGTAAAACTCAGTGGAAATCAACCAGGGAGGAGGGGAAAGAGGGGAGGGGAAAAAAACCTACCTAATGTGTACTACAAACCTTATTTGAGTGACGGGCTCAACTATGGTGGGGACTCAAGCATTACAAAAGTGATCCATATAACATAAAACATTTGTACCCCCTTAATATGTTCAAATTAAAAAAAAAAAACAATGGTGGTGTCCAGAAAGAACAGGGCTTGGCTTCTTTCCCTAAAGGTGAAAGAAGTAAAAGCTCTTAACTGTGGTCAACTGCTAACAAGGACATTTTCAGGCTAATATGACTAGAGGTTTATGGATTGCTTGCTGCTTTAGCCTTTTAATATCTATTCTCAACTTTGCCCCCTGGATTCTCTGACCAGGATGTTAAACTAAATGGTCTCTGTTCTTGACCAACTTCCTAAAGACCCTGGAGAGATATAAAATACACACACACACTGTCTAACATTCAGAAAGGCTTTTGATGCTGTTATGGGTTGAATTGTGCTCCTCCCTCATTCATATGTTGAAGTCCTAATCCCCAGTACATCAGAATGTGACATTATCTGGAGACAGGGTCTGTATAGAGGTAATTAAGTTAAAATGAGGACATTAGGGTGGACCTTAACCCAATATTATAAAACTGGGGACTCTGGAGAAAGACACTCATACAGGGAGAACATCTTGTGAAGAAGGCAGAGATCAGTGTGATGCTTCTACAAGCCTAGGAATGCCAAAGTTGCCACCACGTCACCAGAAGATAGGGGAGAGGCAGGGGACAGATTCTTACTCACTGCCCTCAGAAGGAACAACCCTGATGGCACCTTGATCTGACTTTTAGCCATCAGAACCATGAGAAAATAAGTCTCTGTTGTTTAAGCCACTCAGCTTTAGTATGTTGTGATGGAAGCCCCAGGAAATTAGTGCAGACTCTACCCCATATTTATTTAATCAAGCGAAAAACTGTGTTATCTATTGGTTTTTTAGCTGGAATATGACTCAGTGGCTTAGATCTTGGAAAGAAAAGGTTGTTCTTTAACCTCTTTATATCAGAATGCTGGAAAATATGGCTTATTCCTTTGTCCCTGACAGAAGGACGACAAGAACAAAATCAGAGTAAAGTCAATTGGAAGATGCCGATGAGACTTCTTTATCAGTATCAGTAAAAATGCATTTGAACCCTACCAAGCACAGAGAATTACAGTGGGTTGTAGAGCTATGTGGAGGCACAGCTAGTTTGGTTAAAACAGCACCTCCATAGAAAAGATAATTTAAAAAGCAAGGAGGCGTTGACCAGTGCTTCTTGAACTCCGATGTGCGTATGAAACACCTGTATTTTGTTAGAATTCAGATTGATTTACTAACAATTCAGATTGATTTGCTAACAAGCTCCCAGATGATGTTAATGCTTCTGGCCCAGCTGGCCACACTTTAAGTGGCAAAGGCATGTGCCAGATGAGAGCTGTGGCACCTCGTTAAGTAGCAAAGGCATATGCCAGATGAGAGCTCTGGCACCTCGTACCTGGCAGCAGATTTTGAGGCCTGAGTCAATAAGCCGTGGTTTCATAAGTAGGATGTGCAGTGGTTTTTCAAAGGAGGGCTGCTAACAGAGAGCCTTGAGGGACTTGATATTCCACGTGGAAAAAATGGGAGGCAGGGCAGGTGATGTAGCAGTGCCTAGGGAACAAAGAGACCAGAAAATGCAGCGCTGGAGCAAAGAAACCAGGTTGGCTAGAGCAGCGAGTGGTTGGAAGAAAGCTGTGGATAATAAAGGTGGAAAGGTATATAAGCTTGAATGGTTAAACTGTAAAGAAACTTCTGCTAAGGACACCTACATTGTTCCTAGACTATAGGGACTCACTTTAAAAGGTTTTCATTCATTTAATTACATATGCCTAAAGGAATTGATATGTAGATTATACTTGTCCATAAGGCTACTATTAATCATTTTTATTAAGAACAATAAATAATAGAATATAAAATGGTAGTTAAAAGAACTAATTTTGTAGGGATCCACACAACAGAATGGCAAAAAAACAAGTAACCTGGTTAAAAATTGGCAAAGGACCTGAAATAGATATATTTTCAAAGAAGACATACAAATGGCCAACGGGTATATGAAAAGGAGCTCCCTAACCATCACTAATCATCACAGAAATGCAAATCAAAACCACAATGAGATATGACCTCATACCTTTTTGGGTGGCTATTTCCAAAAAGTCAAAAAACGATGAGTATTGGTGAGGATGTGGAGAGAAGGTGACCGTTGTCCATTGTTGGGAATGTAAATTATAATAGAACAGTCATGATGGAAGCCAGTATGGCATTTCCTCAAAAAATTAAAACTAGAACTAGTTTATGATTCACCAATCCCGCTTTTGGGAATATATCCAAAAGAAATCAGTATGTTGAAGAGATATCTGCATTTCCATGTTCATTGCAGCATTATTCACAATAGCCAAGTTATGGAATTAACCTGTCAGTCAATAGATAAATGGATTTTTTAAAAGGGATTTTTAAAATGGAATATCATTCAGCCCTAAAAAAGAAGGAATTTCTACCATTTGCAACAACATGGATAAATCCAAAGGACATTGTACTGATTGAGATAAGCCAGACACAGAAAGACAAATACTTCGTGATCTCACTTATATGTGGAATATTAAAAAGTCAGACTCATAAAAACAGAGAGTAGAAGGGTGGTTTGGGGAGGGAAGGAAATGAGATATTAATTAAAGGGTACAAACTAAAGTATAGCGTGGTGACTATGGTTAATACATTGTACACCTGAAATTTGCTAAGAGTAGATCTAAAGTATTGTCACCACGCATAAAAAAGGTAACTATGTGAGGTGATGAATATGTTAATTAGCTTGATTGTGGTAATCATGTCATAGTATATACATATATCAAAACATCATGTTGTATACCTTGAATATATATAATTTTTATTTGTCAATTATCCCTCAGTAAAGCTTAAAACAAAAGAGAAATATTGATAATTCTGTCAGAATACTCAAAATTATGATTCATTTTCTTTACCACATAAGGGTTAGTCCACATTACACGAAAGATTTTGGAGGATCGTGAGAGAATTCAAACAAGAAAAAGGAAAAGAAAGGCTTAAAATAGCGCTTCTATTAATAAAATTAAGTTTTGGCAAATCCATAATAGGAAGAATGAACCCACCTGAACTGGAAGGCTTTAGGTTGGAACATAGTCTTTCTTCAGGAAGTGCTGACTCCTGGGATTGGATCTTGATAACTTGTGTCAGATCCCACGTCCTTTGAGACTGGGGCCCTGTCTAGCTAACGCTGCCCCCAAGAATGCTGTCTTTACCCTCAACTCCAGCCCTGCTGCTAGGACCCTTCTACTTGCTGACAGACTTTTCTAATGACTGCTGTCGGCATTTCTGGACTGCTACAGATTGGCTGTGCTCAAAACCCTGATGTCGTTATCCACCTGCTTTTTGGCTACTGGGTCACATCTTACCTATTGACAAACAAACCCAATGCAGGCAACATGCTTATTACCTCTCTTTCCTCCCTCCCCTTTCTCTATCGTGTGTGTATGCGCACACACATCACAAATCCCTTTTCAGAATATAGTAAACAAGTAATATATAAATAACCTTGTGGAGCATATGTTTTCCTCTCTTGACTGTATTTTCTCCCATTGACTATAAATATTTATGGAGCTCCTATTATGAGTAAGGCTTTGCAACAGGTGCTAAGGATGATTCCTTACCACTCAAGTACACTGCATTCAGGAATCTTATATTCTGGACATGAGATGAAGGACTTAAGTAAATAATTGCACTATAAGGCAAAAAGTGATAGCTAGAAAGTTATAAAGGGCTTACAGAGTCCAGAGGAGGGAACGGGGAAGGAAAATGAATGTTCATAGAGCATCTACACTCAGCCAGGTATTCTCATCTAGTCCTAACAGCCAATCTTGGGTATAGGTTATTATTTCCATATTTACATGTATGGAAACTAAGACCAAAACCTGAGATTACACAAAGAGTAAGAAGTGATTCTAAGCCTCAACTCATGTATGATTTCAAAGGCTGTGCCCTTTCCACGATGTTATTATGAGATAACTGAGGAGATTAAAGAAGGCTTCATGGAAGGGGTGATGTTTAATGGACACACAAATAGGTAGTATATCTCAGAGAGCATTAAGAGCAAAGAATCAGGGGTGGGAAAATGTCCAAGGAGGGTACAAAGGCAATTATGAGATAATTGAGATTAAAGAAGGCTTCATGGAAGGGGTGATATTTAATGGACACACAAATAGGTAGTGTATCTCAGAGAGCATTAAGAGCAAAGGATCAGGGGTGAGAAAATGTCCGAGGAGGGTACAAAGGCAATTATGATGCTGTTTGGATCACTGGAAGTGGTTGGGGGGTAAGACTAGAAATACTGGTTGCAATCCAATAGGGCAGAGTTTAAATGCCAGGCAAAAAGATCATGTCTTTATCAAAATTGCAGTAAGAAGTCCTGAAGGCTTTTGATTAAAAGATGGATATAAGTAAGCTGATCCAAGATGACCTTGGCAGAGCTATGTAGAATGCATTAGAAGAAGGAGAGAATATGTTTTTTTCCTAGTAAGTATTTATTCTTGAAGATTTTGAATCCACCATTGGGAAGTAGAATAGTTTAAGGGTTGTGAATACCAGCCCCTTCATTTAATATGTGTGTGACTTTGGGCTCATTTTCTTACCCCTTTAAGCCTCAGTTTCTTCATTTGTAAAATGAAGAAAGTATTATTACACATCTCCTAGGGTTGCTATGACAATTAAATGGGAACATGTGCAAAGCACTTCAATGATTAACCACAGAATTTATTCTGGAAGTCATGATGCGGAAGAAAGGATACAGGATTTGTTGTCAGCTTGTATGTGTTTGAGTACCATACCTCAGCACTTACTAATACGACTACGGCAAGTCACTCAGCCTCTGTAAACTCAAATATTTTCTTTATAAGCTGTGGATGACAATTTATGATATCCATTAAATAGGGCTATTACCAAAATCAAATGAGACAATGCATGTGAAAGCACTTTGAAACAGGAAAGCTCTGTAAAAATACTAGTATTATTCTTATTGAAAAAGAAAGCATCCTCATGGTTGGAAACTTATGGCAAATGCTGTAGGATATAACTAGTGTTGCCAGTCAGTCATTTGTTCTTCCTGATAATCTTGTGTGATGGACAGGGCAGAGATAATTAATTATATTTTAAGGAAGGAAAGAAAAATAAATGCCCAAGCTCACTCTCCCAAGAAAAGGCTTAACCAAATTTTCAACATTAGTTTTTTGAACCTGGCCCTGGCTTTTTTCTACTATATGTTACTTACCAAACTATAGCCACCTGGTGGCAACTACAAATGTACCCCAAGTCGCCAGTTAATCCCAGCCCTAAATTAAGCACATCACAGTTTCCAATAGGCATTTTCTTACGCAAATTGCATTCCTGGCAATACCCAATCATGGATTAATATTGATAAAAATGTATAGATTTTATTATAATTTTAATAAAGTATTCTATCACCATGTCTTATGAACAAACATATTAACTTGCAAAAACAATGTGTCTGCATAATAAAAATTCAGACAATAGTAAAAATGTTACACAAAGGAAAGTATGTTCCCTTCCCACTCTAAACCTCAATCCTCTTTGTCAGAGGTAGTAGCTGCTAAGCATGGCATGTGTAACCTTCCAGAAACTTTTTGCGCATATTTTTTTGTTACACAAAGGACAGTATCGTATTTTTCATTACTCCTTTTTTTCTTCTTTTTTAAATAGTCATTAGCATCTCCTTCAATTTAGGAATTTCTGTAAATGGCAAATATTTGCCAATAACATATATATTTTGCCAAATATATTACCTTTATAACTGTGTTACCTAACATTTGCATAGCACATAATATTTGCAAAGCACTCGTACGCATGTTTTATCTTCACGACAGAGGGAATATCCCCATTTTGCAAATGAAAACCCTGAGCTTTGTGAGATATAATCTTTCTACAGTTTGAGACACAGAGTAACACCCGCTGAAAAAATGACCTTTTTTATTACAACCAAAGTTTGCCATTGGACTTTGTATTTAATTGGATTTGGGAGGGAGATTATTGATGGGTCCAAAGTCTAGTTAACAGGAAAGAAAGATTCCTGGGCAGAAAGTTTAAACAGAGTTGTGGTAGGGTAAAGTAGGAAATTATATTTTAAAGCAACAAATGCATTCTCTGCTAAAATCTCTGAAGTGAGAACAGGACACATGCTAAAGTTTCAGATTATCACTGTCTTGTTTTCCACAGGGAACTGTATGTGTGTGTGGGGGGGGTGTGTTTGTGTGAGACACACACACACACAGAGAGAGAGAGAGAGAGAGAGAGAGAGAGAAACTTACACCATAAGCTCTTTAGGTGTACAGTTTGCCAATTACAGATCTTGGGACTTCTCAGCCTTCATAATTGTATAAGCCAATTCCTTACTTTACAGATATATAAAATATTCTCTGTTTCTATGGAAAACCCAAACTAATACAGATTTTGGTATCAGAAGTGGTTCTAGAAGAACAGAATTTTAAGGGTGACTTTTCTAAATTGTTTCTGGGGTTCCTGGAATTGTTTCTCTAATCTGATTATATTTAAAGACTCTAATGACTCAGTGGTAAAAGATGAGCTCAGGGATTTGAATTACCAGCTCATTTGATGCATAAGTGACCTGAAAGCTTCAATGTGTCCTGAAGGAGACCCTTATCTCTTGTAGCCACAGGGCTAAGATTGCTGAAAATTAAACAGAATGTCATCTTGTGCCTGGCTGAATTACAGGACAAGTTGAACTTCCAGCCTTGCAGGGCATCTACTATTAAAGTAAGGATAGTAAGGACATTGGGAAAAAAGGAGATCCTAAAAGCTGAAATGAGGACCTGTGGAAAGATCCTGTTGAAGGTGGGGGCAGTTGGAGAGGCCTGCTCACCCCAAGCAGAAGTGACCTCCGCATCCACAGCTGCAGTAGACTCTCTATCCGAGGGGACTAACCCTGCATTGTTGGGGGTAAACTGCCACATACAACAATGCTGATCCTCCTTAGGATCCTCCCCTCTTTGTTTTTAGACTTATAACTACACCCATGTCCCAGCAGATCCCAAAAGGTGAGGTACAAAATGTGACCCATGAGGAAGTGCACTACAAGCAGAAATATATGCAAGCAGAAATCCCGACACATGTGTGGGAATGGATATTGAAGGTGTAGGATAGTGGTGGAAGGAGCATAAGGCTGGATCAGGCAGAATTTATTGATATTGGTTCGCTAAGCAGATTCTACATTTAATGTTTCAGCCCAGGGAGTTAGGAAGGGACATAATACTTTGGTGGGTTGGATAAAACATGGACAAAAAGCGGCCCACAGTGGCCTTGATTTCATATAGGTGAAGGGATTCAAAGATTCAGGGGGATTGGAATATTACAGTGGATTTGTCATGTAAGACCTACTCATCTATACCAGGAGGGTCCAAAAACATCATTTTACCACTATTGGCCCTTTCTCTCCTTTTTATCCATCTGGAAATACTGTTATGTAAATAATAGGTCTGGTGATGCTTTTTCATAATTCCTATAGGTTTTCTTTATCTTTTTAATTCTCTTTTCATTTTGCTCCTCTGACTGAGGAATTCCAAATGTTCTATCTTCAAGTTCACTGATTCTTTCTGCAGCTCGATTGAAACTCCTTTTGAAGCTTTCTTTTGCATTTTTCAGTTTAGTCATTGTGTTCTTCATCACCAAAACTTCTAATTTTTTAAATTGTTTGTCACAAACTTCTCTTATTATTCATGTATTGTTTTCCAGATTTCATTTAATGTTTTATCCATATATTCTTACAGTTCACTGAGGAAGATTATTCTGAATTCTCTGTCTGTAATTTAATAGATCTCAATTTCTTTAGGGTCCATTGTTGGAGCTTTTGGAGGTATCATGATTTCCTGAGTCTTTTTAATCCTTGTGTCCTTGCATTGGTGTCTGCTTATTTGAGGAGACAACCACCTGTTCCAGCTTTTACAAATGTCTGTTGGCAGGTATAGACTTTCATTATTTAGTCTACCCTGTGATCCTGGACAGGCCAGCTGGTAATGACAGCAGACAGAAAGAGCTTTCTTTCAGGTTCTTTAGATGGCTGGCCTCTGCTTTTGCAGGGGTTGGGTGGGGAAGCTTGCTGGGCTCTGCTGTCTGGTGAAACTACTCTCTGAGTTCTGCAATCAGGTAGAGCTGCCAGATGGGCACTTCAATTGCCTCTGATCTGGCTGGGCAACAGGATGTATTCCCTGGCCAGGTGGTACCGCTGTTGAGTTCAGCAGATGGATTGTAGTAGGGGCCCTGAGGTTAGGTAAAGTTGCTGCTTGGGATGCATGGGACTGTCTCTTATGCTTAGTAGTTTTCCACCCTGCCTGGGTAGTCTTGGGTGGGCTTTGAGGCTGAGCTGAGTGCTTTCAAACTCCCAGGTATGACAGAACTAGCCCCTGCTTTTTGCTGAAATGTGCTGTGGTAGTGATCTCCCTCCCTGAGTGGAGTTTTGGAGTGGGAGTTGAAGCCATATTTAATGCTATTTAAACTTCTGGGTGTGGGAGAATTAGCCCCTTCTCCTTGCCAAAATGCACAGTGGTAGGTGTCTCTTTCCCTGTGTGGGGATCTGGGGTAGGGTCTGAGGCAAGCCAGATAGAACTTCCCACCAATTCTGGTTGAGAGTGATCAGCCTGAATTTGCAGGTGAGCTATGTTATTAGCTGATACCTCGGATTTGGAACCACTACTGGCAGGTACACAGAGCTATCACCAAGATCTGATCACTGGTCACTGTGGGCTCTGCCTCATTGCTTTGTTTCTACCAAGCAATGTTCCTGCCTCGGCCTCCAAGAGTGCTAGGATTACAGCAATGAGCCACCACATTGGCAAAGATTTTTTTAAAAAATTAAAACTGATTCAAACCTTATGCTTTCTAAAGTGTCAACTGCCAAGTAATTACCTGAGCTACAAACAGTATCTATAAACAATATTTATTCTTTCTCTTGAGAATTATCAAGAAGAGGCAAGGCTGCTATGAATGGGGCAGGGAGGAATATATGTGGCATCCAAATGCTACATGGGATGTTTCTTCATATTCCTGTGCCAAGTTTTGAAGGTAAATAGACAAGTAGATCAAAGGCATCCTGAAAGGGCCATGGCAATTAGGGCTCAGGTCCCTTTGGGGTGATGATATGGATTAGCTGTTAAGTAAAACATCCAGATGGGCAGAGGAGACAACTGGGCAGAAGAAGGTACAACGGAATGAAGAGGGGAGATGATTAGCGTCCTCGGGAAGCAATGTAGACCTGAGATCAGCTGCAGTGGGAGCTAGAGTTTGTCCAATTAGCCTTTCTTTTTTAAGAGACCAGAAAGAAGGGAAACTTCTCCCCAAATGTATATCAAGATATAGAATACAGTGGTGCAAGGGGTGGTCTCTAGGGGACCTGGCAATGTGTCACCAGATTCCATTTTAAGGAAGGACTTGCTGCCCAGCTCCTGGGAGCACTGTTAGCAGACACCTTTAGCTGTGAGCTCCCTCAGGATTTGCCTTGGTAGCAGTGAGCTTCCTCATTCAAGAGCACATTCTTCCTGGGCCAATACCCCATTCTGACAGGGGTAGAAAGATCCGGACATTTTGTCTCAGGACAATTCTCATGAACCATATGTGCTCCTCTGGGGCTGCCTGAAGCTCTTCTAGAGCTGCATTAAAGTTCTATTCTCCTTCTCCTCATCCATTCACAGATGTCAATGCTTACTAAATATCCTAGACTCCTTCTCAGTATCTGCTTCCAGAGACCGTCATCTGCAATCCACACTCAAATCAGGATCATTTGAGGAGGGTTTAATAAAGGGTCTATTGACTATGTGTTGACAAGATGAAAGGCAGCCACAAGGGATCATGCCTTAGCCTAGGGATAGTAACAGGGAGCTATCACCACTCATTAGCCCATAGGGAGGAAAAGAGGAACTAGTTATGGGGACCAGAGGAACAGAGTCATCATGCAAAGAGAGCTTGAGAGGAGCAGAGCTTCCAGGTGGAAGGACTCAGCCAGACCCAGGTGACTCTGTAAAGAGAGAGTATTGGGGAAATATAATTGAAAACAAAATCTTCTCCCAACCCAGAAAACCTCTCCACAAAGATAGTAGAGAGAGAAAATAGTTTTATTATTGAACTAGGATATTGTGCAAATCACTAAGAGAAATCTGCTAAGAAATTGCAAAGAAAGAAATCTCATCTTTTCATATACTCCCAAACATACAACCCCTTCCATATATGTTTTAAAGATAAACATCAACTGGTCCTAAATTAAAATGACTTGACAGAACCATTTATCACACATAGTTAATCCTCAGCTCACCTGGTAATTGGGGTGACCATCTGTGTTAGCTACTTGGTTTTATCCAAAGGAATAACACATTTTTTATATCTTATGTCAAGACATAGTTTTGCAACTTAGAACAAAGCAACCACTGAAGTTAGGCTCCCACAGAAACTGGGAGATAGGGGTGGTGTCTTCTTGTTTCTACTTCTAGGAGATAGCTTCCAGGTCCTTGAGAAAGACATTCCAAGTTTACAAAGTTGGCAAGAGGCTTATTTTGCTTCTAAAAATATTTACACACACTTCAAAGTGATACAAAGATAATTTACCATGACACGTTTTCTAAGGTATATGTTCTAAGAAAAGAGAAGGGCAGACGTCTCTTCCCTTATTTTAAACAGGAAGAAATAAGCCTCTTAGTTTTCATTTCCATTTGTCCTTACATGAGTCAGTGGAATAAATACAACCTTGCTCTCCTCCTTCCTGCCAGTCTCCTGCCAGAATTCCCCATTGGCTGAACCTAACCAGATGGCAGAGGACAAGGGAAACTGCGAAGGAGGTCCATACAGCACAGTCTCCTGGGGCCAACTACAGGGTACAGCGAGGTGGACAGTGGATCTGCAGGAATTAGCAGAAGATGTCTGGCACCTATGGGAGCATAAAAGACAAGGAAAGAGAAAGTTTCAAGATGAGTGAATAAAATTATGTCAAATGAGAAATCAAGTGAGACAAGATTTGAAAAAATTCCCAATGGACTTCAAGACAAAGATTTATCCATCTTTGACATAAACAAATTCAGCGAAGTAGTAAGAGTAGAAAGTATAGTGCGCTAGTTTGAGTAGTGAACAGAATGTCAGGAAATGGAGATGAATGGAAATGACCCTTCCAACATAACGGTCTGTGGGGAGAAGCGGGGGAGTTGTGCAGATGATATTTACTCTAATTCGTAGAGTAGAAAGAATACTTTTTATGATGGGAGATAGGAGCATGTTTAATGAAAAATGCCGTGCTACTGATTGAAGAGACATCTAAATGCTTTAAATAACAGACGTGTGGCAAGCAGAAGAAAAAAAGGTGAAGAAGAGAGGGTACTGTTGACCAAGTCTTACGCTGATGAGACAGGAGAAAGTAGGATCCAGGGCACATCCTGGCAGCCTATATTTAGGGGGTAAAAACACAGGCTCTGGAGGGTCAACACTTGGATTCTTCACAGATCAGTTGTATAGGCTTGGATTGAACAAACTCTCTAAGTCATAATTTTCTGATCATTATGAAAGTTAAATCATACTTATAAAATGCTTAGCATATTGGCTGCACCTACTAAATATTATCACTGGTGCTGGTGAGCAGCTAACCTGAAGCAGAGGGAGGAGCCCCCCTTCTATTGTAAAAATAGGGAAACACAAAGGGAGAGTGGATACATTACAAGCGGTAAGGGTATAGGGCAAATTTGAGGGAGCTGATGCTATTTTATTTCTAAGAAATAGAAGTGTGCAAGTAGGTAGAAGATGTCGGGCTACGTGGATTAAAGAGAGTGATTCAAGTTTTATGGGATGGAGAGAGAAGGTTAGGGAAATAGTTGGGTTGCTAGGCACTGTGGAAAGCTCATGGAACTTGGTGACCCTGAATTCCTAGTGGCACCAATCCATCTGTGATCTTTTCCAGAACAATGGGAAATGAGTCATTTACTAAAAATGGACACTGAATTTAGCTCTCAGTGCCCTGATAGGTAAGGTAAAAATTAAGTCAACTAGATTACATAATTTTCATTTTTCAAAGTAAAACAATTTTATAGGCAATTATTTTTGAAACTCAATGCAAGGATGAATCTGGGATGCCTGTCTATAAAGGCCATTGAGTAACATGTTAGGTGATGTTCTCAGCTCCAATCTGTGAAAGATAGAGAAGCATTCACATGGGCTTAATTATCATGACAAAATGAAAGGCTGGGGGAGAAGAAAATGCAGCTGAAGTGGGTGCCATAGTTAGAAAAAAACCATTTTTGCCATGTAGCCCTTGGACAGGAAAAGAGGATGAGAGTAAGAGAAAACTGTTAAACTTTAACACTTTAAAAACATTTCTACAGGGGTTTGAAAAATATGTGGTCCAGTGTGTTGCTTCCTAATATCTTGACAACATAGGAAAAGGTTAGCATTTCGGTATGGGTGGTTAACAGACCTGCTAACTGCTTCTATCAAATATCAGATGTCTCAAGAAAGCCTTTGGCAAAGGCCAGCGAAGCATCAATTCATGGTTGAGTTCTCTGAAGAGTGTCTGGCTGAAAGGCTGACATTCCACGCTATTGATTTGTTTTGTGGATAAAAGTTTCTGGTTTTGTTTTTGATACTTCCTTTAACTTTATATAATTGATAAATACAGTATAATTGATAAATAAAAATTATATATATTTATGGTATATAACATGTTTTGATATATGTACACATTGTGAAATTATTAAAACAAGCTAATTAACATATCCATTGCCTCATACTTACCATTTTTTTTGTGGTGAGAACATTTATTTTATCTATTTTCTTATCAATTTTTAAGTATACAACACCTTATTATTAACTATAGTCACTGTGATATATAAAAGATTTCCAGAAATTATTCATCTAGTCTGATGGAAACTTTATATTCTTTGACCAACATCTCCTCATTCCTTACCTCCAAGATCCTAGAAACCACCATTTCACTCTGCTTCCATGAATTTGATATTTTTTAGGTACCACACATAAGTGAGACCATGTATTTGTCTTTCTGTGCCTGACTTATTCCACTTAACATAACGTCCTCTAGGTTTATTCATGTTTATTCCCTCCTTTTTAAGGCTAAATAGTATTTCATTGTATATATAATAGTATTCCATTATATGTGCTCGCTTTGGCAGCACATATACTAAAATAGTATTCCATTATAACATTCTATAATATTACATACTGGAATCTGTGAGTGTGTATACACACCGCATTTTCTTTATCCATTAACATTCACTGATGAACACTGATTCCATCTCCTGACTATTGTGAATAATGCTGAACTGACTACAGGAGTGAAGATATCTCTTTGACATATTGATTTCATTTTCTTTGGATATATACCCAGTAGTGGAATTGTTGCATATTATGGTATTTCTATTTTTAAATTATTTCTTTATCTTGCCTAATTGCTCTGGCTAGGACTTTCAGTATATTATTGAATAGAATTACTGAAAATAAACATCCTTTTCTTGTTTCTAGTCTTAGAGGAGGATTTCAGCTCTTCAGAATAGAGTCTAAAGATACTTGTGGGCATGTCATATATATCCTTCTTTGTTAAGGTACATTCCTTCTATTTTCTTGAGAGTTTTTTTTCATCATGAATGGATATTAAATTTTGTAAAATTCTTTTTCTGCATCTACTGAGATGATCATATGACTTTTATCCTTCATTCCGTTGCTGTGGTGTATTACACTGATTGATTTTCACATGTTGAATCATCCTTGAGTCCCATGAAAAATCACACTTAATTATGGTACATGAACCTTTCAATGTGCTGCTGAATTCAGTTTGCTACTATTTTGTTGAAGATTTTTGGAGCTATGTTCATCAGGAATATTGGCCTGTAATTTTCTTTTCTTATAGTGTCCTTTTCTCACTTTGGTATCAGGGTAATGTTGGCCATGTAAAATGGGTTTGGAATTGTTTCTTCCTCTTTAATATCTGGAACAGTTTGAGAAAATTTGGCATTAATTCTTCATTAAAATTTCACCACTGAAGCCATAAGTTTCTTGGCTTTTCTTTGTTGGGAAATTTTTGACTATTGATCCAATCTCTTTACTCTTTATTGATCTATTCAGATTTTCTATTTCTCCATTATTCAAGCTTGGTAGGTTGTATATTACTAGAAATTTATCCATTTCCTCTAGGTTGTCCTTTTGGTTGGCACACAATCTTTCTTAGTAGTCTCTTAGAATCCTTTGTATATCTGTGGTACTAGTTGTAATGATGTCTCTTTCATTTCTGATTTTATTTATTTGAGTCTTCTATTTCCTTGGTTTAACTAGGATTTTATCTTTAAGAAAAAAGACTTTTGATTTTGTTGATCTTTTCCTTTCTATTTCTAGTCCCTATTTATTTCTGCTCTAATCTCCATTATTTTCTTCTTCTGGTGATTTTGGAAATTTTCTAGTTTGTTGAGGTATAAATTTGTTTATTTAAGATCACTCATTTCTCTTAATGTAGGCATTAATCACTATAAACTTCCCTTCTAGAACTACTTTTTCTGTATCCCATAAATTTTGGTATGTTGTATTTCCATTGTTGTTTGTCTCAAGATATTTTTAATGTCCCTTTTAATTTATTCTTTGACCAACTGGTTGTTCAGAAATGTGCTGTTTAATTTCTACATATCTGTAAATTTTCCAAGATCCCTCCTATTATTGGTAACTAGTTTTATGCCATCATGGTTGGAAAAGACACTTCATATGATATCAATCTTCTCAAATTTGTAAGTCTTGTGTTGTAGTATGACATATCTATCCTGGAGAATGTTTCATGTGTGCTTGAGAAGAATGTATATTCTGCTGCAGTTGGGTGGAATGTTCTGTATATATCTATTACGTCTGTTTGAAATAGAGTGTGGTTTCAGTCTACTTTTTCCTTATAGATTTTTTGCCTGATCTGTCCATTGTTAAAAGCGGGGTATTTTCCCCTACTACTATTTTATTGCTGTCTATTTCTCTCTTCAGTTTTGTTAATATTCGTTTTATATATTTAGGTGCTCAGATGTTGAGTAAATGTGTATTTATAATTGTTGTATTCTATTGATGAATTAACCCCTTTATCATTATATAATGACCTTCTTCAATTCCTTAATTTTTTACTTAAAGTCTATTTTGTCTGATACAAGTATATATACCCCTGCCCTTTTACTGGTTTCCATTTTCCTGGCGTATCTTTTTTCCATCCCTTCATGTTCAGCTTCTGTGTGTTCTTATATGTGAATCTCTTGTAGGCAGCATAGAGTTGGTGTTTTTCTTTTTAAACCACTCAACTACTCTATGTCCTTTGATTGGAGAATTTAATCCATTTACATTAAGGCACCTACTGATACATGCGGACTAGTGCCATTTTGCTAATTGTTTTCTGTCAGTTTTGTAGTTTCTTTTTTTTTTTTTACTTTTTTTATTATTTTTTTTTAATTTAGTGTATTATGGGGGTACAAGTGTTAAGGTTACATATATTGCCCATACCCCCTTCTCCCCTCTAGTAAGAGCTTCAAGTGTGTCCATCCCCCAAACGTTGCACATCTTACTCGTTTGGTTGTATATACCCATCCCCTCCCACCCTCCCTACACCCAATAAATGTTACTCCTATATGTCCAGATAGGTGTTGATCCGTTAATACCAATTTGCTGGTAAGTACATGTGGTGCTGGTTTTTCCATTCTTGAGATATGTCACTTAGTAGAATGGGTTCCAGCTCTATCCAGGAATATATAAGAGGTGCTATATCACCATTGTTTCTTAAATCTGAGTAGTACTCAATGGTATACATACACCACATTTTATTAATCCACTCATGAATTGGTGGGCACTTGGGTTGTCTCCACAGCTTTGCGATTGTGAATTGTGCGGCTATAAACATTTGAGTGCAGGTGTCTTTTTCATAAAGTGACTTTTGACCTTTTGGGTAGATGCCCAGTAGTGGAATTGCTGGATCAAATAGTAGATCTACTTGTATCGCTTTGAGGTATCTCCATATTGCTTTCCACAGAGGTTGAACTAGTTTGCAGTCCCACCAGCAGTGTAGGAGTGTTCCTCTCTCTCCGCATCCACGCCAGCATTTGTTGTTTGGGGACTTTTTGATAAAGGCCATTCTCACTGGAGTTAAGTAATATCTCATTGTGGTTTTGATTTGCATTTCCCTGATGATTAGAGATGCTGAACATTTTTTCATGTTTCTTGGCCATTATTCTGTCTTCTTTTGAGAAGTTTCTGTTCATGTCCTTTGCTCATTTTTTGATAGGGTTGTTTGATTTTTTTCTTGCTGATTTTCCTGAGTTCTAAATAGATTCTAGTTATCAGCCCTTTATCAAATGTGTAGCTTGCAAAATTTCTCTCCCATTCTGTGGGTTGTCTGTTTGCTCTCTTGACTGTTTCTTTGGCTGTGCAGAAGCTTTTTAATTTCATCAGGTCTCATTTGTTTATTTTTGTTGCTGTTGTGACTGCCTTTGGGGTATTCTTCATAAATTCTATGCATAGGCCAATGTCTAGAAGAGTATTTCCAACGTTTTCCTCTAGAATTCTAATAGTTTCACACCTAAGGTTCAAGTCTGTTACCCAGCATGAGTTGATTTTTGTGAGAGGTGAAAGGTGTGGGTCTTGTTTCAGTCTTCTACATGTGGCTATCCAGTTTTCCCAGCACTATTTGTTGAATAAGGATTCTTTTCCCCAGTGTATGTTTTTGTCTGCTTTGTTGAAGATTAGTTGGTTATATTAGGATGGATTTATATCTGGGTTCTCTGTTCTGTTCCAATGATCAATTTCCCTGTTCTTGTGCCAATAAAAAGCTGTTTTAATGACTATAGCCTTGTAGTATAGGTTGAAGTCTGGTAAATTGATACTTCCTATTTTGTTTTTATTGCCTAGGATTGCTTTTGCTATACGGGGTCTTCTCTGGTTCCATATGAAGCGTAAAATTATTTTTTCTGTATCTGTGAAAAATGATGATAGTATTTTGATAGGGACTGCGTTGACTCTCTGGGTCACTTTGGGTAGTATAGACATTTTAACAATGTTGATTCTGCCAACCCATGAGCATGGTATATTCTTCCACTGTTTACGTCCTCTGCTATTTCATTCTTCAGTGTTTCATAGTTCTCCCTGTAGAGGTCTTTTACCTCCTTAGTTAAATATATTCCAAGGTACTTTATTTTCTTTGTTGCTACTTTGAAGGGAATTGAGTCTTTGATTTGGTTCTCACTTTGACTGTTGTTGGTGTACATGAATGCCTCTGATTTCTGTGTATTGATTTTGTATCTTGAGACTTTACCAAATTCATTTATCAATTTGAGGAGTCTCTTGGTTGAATCCTTGGGTTTTTCTAGGTATAATATCATGTCATTAGCAAAGAGTGAGAATTTGATCTCTTTTGCTCCCATTTGGAAGCCCTTAATTCCGCTCTCTTGTCTGACTTCTGTAGTGAGGACTTCCAGCACTATGTTGAACAGAAGTGGAGATAGTGGGCAACCTTGTCTTGTTCCAGTTCTAAGTGGGAATGCTTTTATTTTTTTCCCCATTCAGTATGATATTGGCTGTGCGTTTGTCAAATATGGCTTGTATCATTTTTAGGTAAGCCCCATCTATGCCTATCTTGTTGAGTGTTCTTATCATAAAAGGGTGTTGAATTTTGTCAAATGCTTTCTCTGCATCTGTTGAGAGGATCATATGGTCTTTGTTTTTGCTTCTATTTATATGGTGAATTACATTTATAGATTGTGTATTTTGAACCATCCCTGCATACCTGGAATGAAGCCCACTAGGTTGTGATGAATTATTTTCTTGACAAGCACCTGGATTTGATTGGCTAGGATTTTGTTGAGAATTTTTGCATCTATATTCATAAGGGTTATTGGTCTGTAGTTTTCTTTTTTTGTTGCATCCTTTCCTGGTTTTGGTATCAGGGTTATGTTCACTTAATAAAATGTGTTGGGGAGAATTCCATCCTTCTCAATGTTGTGGAATAATTTCTACAGGATAGGTACCAGTTCTTTTTTGTAGGTGTTGTAAAATTTGAGTGTGAAACCATCTGGTCCAGGACTTTTCTTTTTAGGAAGGTTTTTTATTGCTGTTTCAATTTCAGTACTTAATATTAGTCTTTTCAGGAATTCCATTTCTTCCTGGTTGAGCCTAGGGAGGCCTTGTGTCTCTAAGAAATTGTCCATTTCCTCCACATTTTCCAGTTTGTGTGCATAGAGGTTTTATAGTATTCATAAATTTTATCTTGTATCTCCGTGGCATCAGTTGTAATTTCTCCTTTATTGTTCCTGATGGAGCTTATAGAGATTTTTCTTTTCTGCTTTTCATTAGTCTAGCCAATAGTGTGTCAATTTTGTTTATTTTTTCAAAGAACCAACTTTTTGTTTTATTAATCTTCCATTTAGTTTCCCTGTTGTAAATTTCATTTAGTTCTGATTTGATCTTAATGATTTCACTTCTTCTGCTGGGTTTGGAGTTGGTCTGTTCTTTTTTTTCCAGCTCTTTGAGACGATTCATTAGGTTGTCTATTTGTGATCTTTTCAACTTTTGGATATAGGCGTTTATGGAGATAAACTTTCCTATCAGGACTGCTTTAGCTGTGTCCCACAGGTTTTGGTAACTTGTGTCACCTTTGTCATTTAGTTCAAAGAATCTTTTGATTTCCATCTTGATTTCCTCATTTATGAAGTGATCATTCAGCAGAAGGTTGTTTAGTTTCCATGACTTTGTGTAGAAATGAGAACTCCTGTTAGGATCGATTTCTACATTTAAACCACTGTGGTCTGAAAAGATACATGGTATAATTTCTATTTTTTAAAATTGTTTGAGACATGCTTTGTGTCCTAGGATATGGTCAATCTTAGAGAATGACCCATGAGCTGATGAGAAGAATGTATATTCAGTGGTTTTGGGGTAGAATGTCCTATAAATGTCAGTCAGGCCCATTTGTTCTAGAGTTCTGTTTAGTCCATTATTTCTTTGTTGATTTTCTGTTTGGAGGATCTGTCCTGTGCTGTCAGTGGGGTGTTAAGGTCTCCAACTATTATGGTGTTGGTGTTTATCCATTTGTTTAGATCAAGTAGAGTTTGATTTATGAATCTGGGTGCACCAAGGTTGGGTGCATATATATTTAGAATTGTTATGTCTTCTTGTTGAACTGTACCCTTCAAAATTATATAGTGACTTTCTTTGTCTTTTATTACTTTTGTGATTTAAAAGCTAAGTTATCTGTGATCAGCACTGCCATGCCAGCTTCCTTTAGGCTTCCGTTTACTTGAAATATTGTTCTCTACCCCTTTACCTCTATATGCATCCTTGCAGGTTAGATGTGTTTCCTGAAGGCAGCAGATACTTGGCTTGTGTTTTTTTATCCATACAGCCAGCCTATGTCTCTTGAGTGGGGAGTTCAAGCCGTTCACATTTATTGAGATAACTAATAGGTGGGGCAGATTTCTGTTCATTATGTTGGGTTGAACTTTGTTGCTTTGTTTTCTCTCTTGAGCCATTGTAGTATCTGCGCTTTGATCTTTAGCTTTGAGTAGATTTACATTCATGAGTGTTTATTGTGCTGATCCATGGGTAACACTGTTTTGAGTACTTCTTGAAGGGCTGGTCTTGTCTTAGTGAATTCCCTCAGTCTTTGCTTATCTGAGAATGTCTTGATTTCTCCTTCATATACAAAACTTAGTTTTTCAGGGAATAAGATTCTAGGCTAGGCACTGTTCTGTTTCAGAAGAGTGAGAATGGGGCCCCAGTCTCTCTTTGCTTGTAGAGTCTCAGTAGAGAAGTCTGGTGTTATTCAGATTGGCTTTCTTTTGTATGTTACTTGCTTCTTTCATCTTACAGCTCTTAGAAGGACCTCTTTAGTTGATATTTTGGTCAGTCTGAGGACTGCATGTCGTGAAGTCTTCCTATTTGCATTGAATCTCTCAGGGGTCCTCTGAGCTTCCTGTACTGGTATATCGAGATTTTTACCAAGGCCTGGGAAATTTACCTCTATTATATCTTCAATTAGCTTATCCAACCCTTGAGTGTTTTCTTCTTCCCCTTCTGGTAACCCTATGACCCTCACATTAGGTTTCTTCACATAATCCCACATCTCTTGTAGTTTTGCTCTTTTGTCTTGTTTCTCTGCTCTATCTCTGTGACTGATTTATTTAATTGGAAGGTGTTATCATCAATCTCTGAGACTCTTTCTGCTGTTTGATCTACCCTGTTCTTGAGGCTTCCCACTGAATTTTGTAGTTCCCTGAATTGATTCTTCATTTCCAGGATTTCGGTTAAACTTTTCTTCATTGTATCAATTTCTTTAGTGAATTTGTGTTCCAGGTCCTGGAATCTTTTTGTGGTTTCTTTGTGTTGGTTATTGAGTTGTTCTTGCAGGTCATTGAATTTTCTTATGATCCACATTCGAAATTCCTCTTCTGTCATTTTGGTTGGTGTCCATTTTTAAGGGGCTGGTGCTCCTCTTTGGGGGTGTGGTTTCCATTTGGTTCTTCATATTTCTGGAGTTCCTTCACTGATTTCTTCTCATCTTGGTCAGTTGTTGCTTCTTTTCTTGAGGTTTTGATTTGGGTATTGACACACTTTGTTTAGTCTCTGAGCCTGTAGGTGGTGTTTGTGTGTGAGATTCAACCACACCCTGTATGATGAGTTAGTAGGTGCCGTGAAAAGGGTGTGCAGAATGTCCTCCCTGTCAGTAGGTGGCGCTTGCTTGGAGGAACAGGCTACGCTGTTGTTTTTGTGTCCTGTAACCAGCTCTTGTTCCTCTAGAGAGGCACTCTAGTGCCTCAGGTGGTCGGTGGGGCCCTGGGACTTCCAGGTGTGTCCTTTTCTTCCCATCAGTTAGGACTGGTCTGGGAGTGAGTCTGGGCGGAGCTGGGTTGGGTAAGCCTGCCCTCAGGCACCACAAATGCAGTTAGCAGGGGTCAAAGTTCTGTTCTCTGCTTCCGGAAAAGCTGTCAGGGAGGGGCTGGAATGGCCCCGCTCAGTCAGAAAGTCTGCGTGTGGGGGTGGGGCTGTCTGAGACCCGCAGTCTGGAGCAGGCCTTGCTCCTTTCCACCCTCCCCAACTCCTGTGGCTACTCCTGGGCCTCTGCCAGCAGGCCAGACCTCATGCCACTGGGCCTCCCCTGGCTGTGATGCCAGCCGGGAGGTTCTCTGCGCAGGAACACCACCTGGGCTGGGCGCTTGGCCTCCTTTTGGGAGGAGCGTTGCCCTCTAAGACACTGATCTGCCCCTGAAGGAACACACATCTCAGTACGCTGTTCAAGTATATCCCTTCTGTGCCCCAGGCAATGTGAGACCTGGGTGCACGGGATCTGGTCTGCAGTTCTGAGCTCTGGGCCCCAGAGTTCAATCCCTAACCCCTCCAGGCAGAGGAGTGCCAATCTCAATTCCCCCACGGGGAGCCCAAGCTGGGTCTATGTCTCTCAGCCTCAGGGTGTGCCCAGTTCTCCTGGGATCTCCGGGCCAGCAGCACCTTAGAGGGCTGGCGGGTAGGGAGCTCACCATCTGAGTTCCCCTCAGTCAGCTGTAGGGCCCCAAAAGGGAAGGTCCCGTTCCCTGGAGGTGCCTCCAGCTGGTGGCTGTATTGTCTCTCTCGGCAGCTGCGGCTAGGGTCGGGGGAGGGGAGAATGAGGCAATATGGCGCCTGCCACGCGGCTTGGGTCTGTGCACATGGAGGTGCCCATGAGAGCTGGGAGCCTGTTGCCGCGTCTGCTACAGGCTTACCAGTTGCTAGCGGTGGCTGTCTCTGGGCTGGTGTCTGCAGGTCTCTCCACGCGCTGGGGAGCCCACCAGCAGTCCGAGATGCAAGGGAGGGGAAAGTTAACTGTTCCACCTACCCTTGCCGCTGGTCTCCAGGCTGCTCCGGAGGTCTCTGCTTCCAGTTCTCCTCCGCAACCTCCTCCTGTGGAGTCTCCCGTGGTCTCAGGTACCCCTCCTTCCAACCCTCATCCGATGTATGCTCGTCTTCTTGCTTCTTTCTTCTAATTTCTCCTAGAATCTGTCTTTTCTGCAGAGACACTCTGTCTGGCGGTGTTTTTCATCTGCCATCTTGATTAATTCTTGTTTTGTAGTTTCTTTGTTTCATTCTTCCTCTCTTATTGTCTTCTTTTGTGATTTAATCATTTTATAGTAGTATGCTTTGGTTCCTTTCTCTTATCTTTTGTGTGTCTACTACATGCTTTTTCTTTGTACTTATCATGAGTCTTATATAAGATATCTTATAGTTAACAGTCTATTTAAAGCTAATAACAAGGTAAGCTGTACTACATACAAAAAGTTTACACTTTACTCTTCCCACATTTTATGTTACTGATGTCACACTTTTTATCTTTTTTATACCGTGTCCATTATCACATTATTATAGCAATAGTTATCTTTCATTCTTTTGTCTTTTAGCATTTATGATAATTAAAAGTGATTTATGTACCAACATGATAGTACTAAAGTATTCTGAATTTCACTATATTTTTACCTTTACAGTGAATTTTATACTTTCATTCATATTCATGCTATTAGTTAGCGCCCTTTTGTTTTAACTTGAATAACTCCCTTTAGCATTTCTTGTAAGGCAGATCAAGCAGTGCTTAACCCTGATGGCTACTGTTTGTCTCAGAAAGTTTTTATCTTTCCTTTATTTCTGAAAGATTGTCTTGCCAGATATAAGCATTCTTGAGTGGCAGGGGTTTTTTTCTTTCAATTCTTAGAAAACATCATCTCATTCTGTCCTGTACTGCAGGATTTCTGCTGGGAAACACACTGACAGACTCATAAAGATTCCCTTGTTGTGATAAGTTGTTTGCAATGTCAATTTATCAGAAATAGCTGGTCTGTACTACATCTCATTTTCACATTCTTATACAATATCAATAGCAAGATGGCTCTATGGCATTCCAGGCTGTGATTCTCAAAGGAACAGGTGGATTCAGCTGAATGAAGAGCTACATACACATACACAGTCATCTTTGGAACTGTTTAGTGAAACACATAATCAAGAAATATGGCAATTTGAAAGGGAAATGTTGAAGTAAGCTGTTGATTCCTTGACTTAGAAATTTCATCATAGCTGATGTCACCATGCCAAATTTTTGTATAATCAGGGATAAGGTTTCTTTTTTCCTTTTGCCTAATTCTTTAATAATACTTGTACCAAGTCAAGAGAGTGTAGTAAAATTGGGCTATTGTAATTATGCCTGTTTTGATAGAAGGTGTTTGAGAAGGGAAGTGGGTATGTTTTCCTTTTTAGTTTTTCTTTCAGAACAGAGCTGCCCACTCACTCCCAAATAAGAGAGTGTGGGGAGAAGAGGCATATTTTTACACAGGAAGATTGTGTTCTCTTTAATGTGCAGGTTATTTCAATGGAAATGATGCCTTGGAAAGGACAATTGTTATTTATAAAGAAGGCTCTCTTTAGAGGCAAGACTTGTCTAAAATTCCTAACATGTTATTTTTGCTTTAGAACATTTATCTGAGCTTCCAGTGGTCCCTTTTCCTGTTCACCTACTAGAAAGGGACCATGGTTTTTGGCAACTTGTTGAGGATAGCCAGAGTTCTGGACAGCACTATATCACATTTTAAAATTCCCTCCGAGTCCTGTATTCTGACTTTGTCTTCTTCTCCTTAACTCTACCAGCCACCCAGAACAATATACTATGTCATCCTGGGGAAGCATGACTCTCCTACCTGCCAAATCTACATCTGTCCATGTTTTTCCTAACTCCCTCCTCAAGTAAAAACTTCCTTTATGATTGGTAGGATTAGAGAAAGTTTGCTGGTGAGTGGACTCACTTTGTATTAAAAAGTACAAGCTGTGTCTCAAGTGTTTTCTTCTAATGGCAGCTAGAATTTTTCAAGCTCTTACTCAATTACTACTTTAAGAACTTTCCATATATTAACTCATTTAAGTCTCATAGCATTCCTAAGGAGATGCTACCGTTTGCTCCATTTTCGGATCAGGAAAAGGAGGCTCAGAGGGGTTGGTAGCTCACCTGAAACCAATTAAGTGGCAGAGCTGAGATTTGAACCATGACAGTTAGGTTTGGAGCCTTTGCAGGTCATCATTATGCTATGCTCTGCTATACTGCCCCACTCATCCTCAACTTCCCACTACATTGCTCCCATAGTGTAGACAAACCTAGGCCAAATCTGCTTCCTTAGGCAGTGGAATCATTTCTTCCTCTTCAACTCTAAGCAACTCAGTGGATAAGTCAACTCAGATTCTCTAGGGGTCTGGCCATTTATCTTTCTTATTTTATTCTTCCTTTCGAACAATCTCCTTATTTATACTGATTCTGTAATTTAGATTCCTTGGGAGAAGAATCTCTCTATTGGACCTTGAGCATAAGGTAAGTGTTTTAATTCAACTTTTGCTAGAACACTGATGGAATATCAGACCCTTGTCCAACTAGTATAGATTTTTGGTTCCCATTGAGCTATTATTCTTTACACAGAGCTTCCTTGGAATTTTACTAGAGAAGCTAGGGGTGAATGGCAGGGAAGAATTCCTTGGACCATTTATTAATAGGACCATTCCTTGGCCCTAAACCAGGATCCTTTCGATAACACAATAATTTATCCCAAATACTGCATATTGTAAGTCTATCTTAGATTTGAATTGTAGATACTCAAGTCACTAGCTTTATGTGCATTTAAATGAGGATTTCAATTTATTTATTTAACATTTATGCATCTTAATGGAGATTTCAATTCTCAAAGGAGTATGAGAATTTTTGTACATGGGCAGCTATCTATACTGATCAGGGTACTTTAAGTCACAAGCAACAGAAACTGACTAAAGCAAGCTCAGGGGTGAGGTTATTAATGACAAGCACCATTGTACAGCTGGTCTGATGACAAGCCATCAGCAATCAAGATTGTTTATCAGTTTATCATTTGTTCTCTTTTATGGACCATTTACTTCTTTTTGCTAATCTGCTGCATTCTTTTCTCTTTATGTATATTAACATCTACTGGTTTCTTTTGCTTATGCTTAGATTTCTTTGTCTCCACATTGGAAAGCACATGGCTGTTTATTGCCTCTCTCTCTCTCTCTCTCTCTCACACACACACACACACACACACAAACAAACACACATACATCATGATCTCGTCACTGTACTTTCTACAGATAATTGACTATTTTTTTTAATTGACTGTTTTTTTATCTTTTTACCAAGCCCAAATTTCTAGGATAAAAATATAACAAAATTATCTTTTCAAGTCAAGCTATAGGCACTATTGGTCATTTAATGAATGGACTTCCCTTAAATCATTTAATCGGGGAGTCCAAGGAGGAGGCTGTGGTCCTGCAATGTAGTTCAGAAGGAGTTACAGAAAGGTCCTGAAAATGTGTCTAAATCATGTTTTTTACTTATAAGACTGTTTGAGATTAAAGTGAAAATGTTAATTTTCACTTTAATCTCAAAGTGAAATTTGAGGTATTTGGGTATGGCAAAATGGAGACTTCCTAGTGGAACTCCTGTGCATAAGAAAAAGGATTCTTCCATAGGTATATTAGATATCTTGTGTGGCATAACAAATTACTCCAAAACTCAGTGGCTTAAAATAGCAAAACATATTACCTTACAATGTCTGTAAGGGTGTGGCTTAGCTGTGTCTTCTGCATCGTGTTTCAGAGGCTGCAATCAAAGAGGCAGCTGGGGGAGGATCCACTCTCAACCTCGCACATGTGGCAGGATTGAGTTCCTAGCAGGGAACTGGACTGAGAGTCTCAGTTTCTGGCCTTTGGCTGGAGGCTTCCCTCAGTGCCCTGCCACGTAAGCCTCTGCATAGGGTAGCTCACAACAGGACAGCTGGCTTCATCAAAGTGAGCAAGCGGGAGAGGAAAAGGGAGAGGGCAAGAGAGAGTTACAGTCTTTTATAATCTTGGAAGTGACATCTATCACTTTTGCTGGTATTCCATTCATTAGAAGAAAGGCACAAGGTCTATCCCACATTTGAGGGAGGGGATTATACAAGGGCAGGATACCAGGAGGTGAGGATCACTGGAAGATGTTTTAGAAAGCTGTTGACTCCAGTCTACCCTCCGGCTCCTAATGTTTGACATCCCTCCTACATGTAAAATATATTTTTAAGTTCCCCCAGAATCTAATCCCATTATAAGGAGAAGTCATAATTTGGGCCTCTTTCTCTTCAAAGTGAACAGGTTTGTTTTAGAAGAGAAATTCCTCATCTTCCAAGAATGAATTGAGAAGTTATTGTATAATATCATGTATAAGCAGAGAAGTTAACACTCATAAATGGAGAATGTTGGCCAAAAAAGACTAAAATAAGACTAATATTGCCAGCCTCACTTTACATCTTTCCTTTCTTTGCTGATCAAAGAAAACTCAACTTTTTTTACTTTTAGTCCTCACTTTAGAAGCTAAAACACCCACCAATAGAAGATTAGCTGGAAACTGAAAGAAACAGTGCTTCCTACTACTCACAGAATTTCCTATCAGGAATTTCTGCTTTTAGTTTTGCACTTTTGGTTAGCCCTGAACAATACCCACCACACTGTGGGCACTGTGATAGTGCTGGATGATTCTTTAAGATGTAACATGAAGGAAAAATTGGGAAAACTATGAGGCCGTGCATTTTAAGTGCCACAGAAATTGTGTGGACAGTAAGCCCTAAATAGAGTAACAACTTGGAAACTCAGTGACAGATAGGATGGGAAGGCTTTGGGAGAGATGAGAATGAAAATGAGGATTAAAAAACAAGTCAAAATTAAGTGAAGAAGATGGAGTGCTATTACAGGCAGCTGGACTTCTAAGTGAAACAGAGAAGAGCCTTAAAGTTGGGAGGAAAGGTTCCAAAAGGCTGTCAGTATGCAACCTATGCAATTGGACAGTACATAACATCTGTCTGATAATGATTCTGCAATAAGCACGTACCACAGGGGAGTCAGAGAAGTAAATATAAGCTCTGATTCTTGCCCTTAAGGAATGTTCAGTCTAGTTGGAAAGATAAGACACAGATGTATAGTAATAAAAGGCAGAAAATAAAAATCCCCTGATGAGTAATATAGATAATAAATATTACAGGTGTTCAGAAGGGGAAGGAATCACTTCTATGATGAGATTTAGGGTGGCTTTAGAGAATTATACTTTCCTAGATTCTGCTAAGACCTCGAACCCAGGCCTGGAATGCTAGGCTGTTTGGACAGGTGGAGACAAAGTGAGATGGTAGTGGAGGTAATGAGGATTTCATACAGGAAGGATAGTGCAAGCAAAAGTCACAAGTCAGAAAGGGGCAAGATTTTTGGAAAACAATTTTATCTAGAACACAGAAATTACTTGATTTTGCATAAGGAAATATGACTAAGCACAGTGGGGGTGGTATTTTGAAAGAAAGAAAAATAAAAAAAGGACCATTTCAGCCAAAACCAAGGAACACAACCTGGAGCTTCGGTTCTTAATGAATTATGGAACAGAAAGCATTTCCATTTGTTCTCTTGCAGGTGGTAGGGTGACCAGGCATTTTCCATTTGAGCTCTCCTCCTGCATCGATAATTCAGAACTAGACAAGGGCAGTGGCTGAAGTTCTGAGTTTTCATAAATTGTTGTCTTGGGCAACTGGGAATGGTATCAGATAATGCTGTTTGGAACTGACTTATTCTGGAGCGCAATCAATCATCCCACCTTCTCTGTTATGCTGCTTTTTTGTGTGTGCATGTAGCAAGAATGGGAGTGACTTTTGTTTATCTGTTATATTCCAGGGATCATGAAAAGGAAAACAATCATTACTTAAGCACATAAAATTCTTAATGAAATAAAGCTGTTGGTGCAAAAGCTGCATTGGTGGTCATTGAATCCTCCATCATGTTCATTCCTGATTTTCAGTAGACTTTATGTCATGCCTGACTTTAGCAGTTCCCTCTGGTTCTTTTAATTTGCTTTGCACCACATATGCACTAATGCCGCCTTGTGACTACATGTGTGGTCTGTGGACCATAAGCATTGACTTTCAGGCCTTATCTCAGATCTAAGGAATCAGAATCTTAACAAGTCTCCCAGCTGATTTGTATGCACATCAAAGATTGAGAAGCACTGGTCTAATACATCTGAATTTCCTTCCTGGAGGAAGCACAGATGCAGTACCTTCCTTGATCTCCAAGCCCTGTATCAACTATAGGCACTAGTTCTGGCCCCGGAGAATCTTTTCCTTAAATCGTCCATAGGAAGGAGTTTGGGTGTGTGTGTTAGAGGAAGATTAAAAAATGGATGCCAAGGTAATACAAAATCATAGGAATTCAGTGCAGGATTTTATAAGGAGACTAATTTTATCTGGATAGGGAGCTTCCAATTTAGTCTCCATTTTTCAACTGGATCACTAAGCTTAGGGTAGAGCCCATCAAGGAAGAGGGCCAAAAAACCATTTGCAGTTTCCAGGGCTTACCACTAGTGTTGCACCTCACTGGCTGAAAAGCAGAGACAGCTGGAAAGCAGAGCATCTATAGCCCCAGAAATCAAAGATCTCATTTTTACACTGACTCCCGTGTCCCCCAGAGCTGAGGCAAAGAACAGAAATGTCACAGAAATGGGCTGTGCAATGCTTCCATAGTGCACCTTGCTGCAAGGGTGACCTAACGCCAGTCAGCCCACTCTGTGATCAGCCCATCACGCACGGGAGTCCCACCCCTTAGTGGCGAGTGTTCCCACAACCTCCAAGGGTCCAAATGCATCTTTTTAATCTAGAGGCACAAAGAAACTAGGAGCCCCCTGCAGCAATAAGCGTTCATTATAATCACTGTCAGCCACCTCCAAAACTGCAGCTCTCACAGTGACTTGCCAGCCATTACACACTCAAAGGTTAAGTGCTCTCACACGGCACAATGTAATCCCTAGTACCCACAAAAGGCAAAGAGATCAGGAACTCAGTGCAAGAGAGGGTAGAGCTTTAGACCTGAGAGAAACCCATTCAGGACTCTTGGGGGTCTGTAAAGGATAACAAGGGACCCAAAAAGAGGTCAGTGACACCTTAACTGTGTTCCTCAATGGGTCTCAGAATCTCCAGTAGATTCCTTCAAGTGGTTCCAAAGACTGAAAAAGGAAAGGAGAAGCAGAAGGGGAAAGAAATGAAAGAACAAGTCTTAGAGAAGCCAATTCAGGGAGATTTTATAAGTTTCCCCAAAAGCCAGTGAAATTTTACATTTTTTTGTCAGTAAAAATCATCCAACAAGAAAGGAAGTGAATAGAGGGACTAAACATATAATTAAATAGGGCTTTCAGTCAATTAAAAAAATTCCCAGGAGTAATAGGTTCTAAAAGAGAGAAAAAAACCATACAGGCCTTTTAAAAAAATTATAGCATGTCTATCAGGAGCTTTTAATTAAGTAGACTTCTGACCATGGAGCTCTTAAAAAATCTTTTCTTCAAATCTCTTATTACCAGATTTTAGCCAAGACAAACAGACCAAATTTTAGCCAAGACAAACAGTCAATATTCCTGGATTTTGAACCTTCCAAGTGACTCAAAACCAACTTAGCCAAGGACACATGAGATGTCCCCAAAGAGAGGCAAAGCAGTCCTCGCAAGATCCACAATCATCCCAAAGGCAGCTCAAGAAAAGGAAAGTTTTGCTAGGTACAAATGGGGTACAATTCACATTTTCATCTGGCCACATTCTCTAGGGTCTCAGTTTCTCAGCTGACCATCTGCACACAAAGGTTGACCTTCCCATGTGTCCCATAGATGAAAGACTAAAAGAGACGAACAGTTGGTAAGACAGGAAATCAAAAACTGTCTATGGAAGGGAAAAGGATCAACAACGAATGAGTACTCCAAAGTTCAAGGGCCATACAATTATCAAAACATTTTTTTTTCTTTTGAATTAAAGGTTTTACATCTCCAAGGGATTTGTTTCATGACTGGGAATTGAACCCAGGTTGTGGTAGTAAAAGCACATATCACTATGCTACAGGATGGAGTGCCTGTTTTGTAAATCTCACAGAGAGCCCAAAGCAGGTGGTTGAGCATTTAAAGGATTTTAACTTTGTTTCAGGTTATATTCTAGCTCCTTAATTTTGTCAAGAGAATTTCTAAGGCTAGTGATGACACTCTTACATGTCTTTTTAAAAATGTGATCGTTCCATAAATACGAATAAGGAAAAAGAGATCTCTAAAATATTTTTCAAATGTAGGAGTCTTGCTATTTTATAGGATCCATCTTTTGGCCACTGATATGAATTTCTGATGGTGTATTTATTTTAATGGGAATTCAACCCAGTAAACCTCTTCATGGAAAGCCCAGGAGGTTATTTTCCAGGTTTAGAGTAAGTTTTACCATATAAGCAAGGGGACCCTGGAGAGGGCATAGAAGAGGAAGTCCCAACGATCCTCACCAAACTCACTTCCAGGAATGGGCTGAGACAGCAAAAGACTCTTGTTGCCACAGACAGTTAAGGACTGTGTCTGTGCGTCTGATGCCTCCAGTATCTCACAAACTTGGGGGTGCTGCCAGTCATAGACCTGCTAATCTGGCCACATAGGCCATGGTCCACAGTTACGTGTGGATTTGGACTTGCCCCCTGGCCTAGCTTAGGTTTAAGCAGAGCCCCAACATGAGGCCAGATACTTCTTCTATGTGTAGTTGCTGACCTGCAGTTGCCTCCTAGTTCGCAGATTTGAGGAGAGCACTGGGCTTAGTTGGATCACTTCTCCGCTACTAGCACTGGGCAGGGCCGGATGCTCTCACTGCAAATCACCAACCTGCACTTACTTCTTGGTCTAAGGAAGATTTAAATGTGAGCACTAGAAATTTGTTGGATCACTTCTCCATCATGAGGGGTAGGTGGGACCAGATGCTCCCACTATAGGTAATTATTCAACAACAGCCCCTTTCAACCTAGGGAAGACTTAATGAAAGCACCTAGGCTGTATGAGAAATCTGGCCAGGGATTCAAGCCTACATGTCCCTTAAGATGTGTTTCCTACAGCATGATGCTGTTGGCTAGTTTCTCTAGCGCTGCATCTCCATTGGCTGAAAGGCAGAGCAATCACCAAGATCCTCATATTGGTCACCTCATTCTTTGTTTCTAACAGACTCCATGGGGTCTAAATTTGCCAGTACTTCCAATGTGTCCCGTGGAATGAGACAGGAGTGAGTGTCCCAGCATGGTGAGGAAGCTGAATGCCCGCTTCCAACTTACTTTTACCATTGTGGAAACTATGAGTTCAGGAGAATACTCTGTGTGTGACACTGTTTCAGCCTGGGGAAGGGAAAGCATAGTCAAAGAGAACCATTCCTCTTATAGTTTGATCATGGCTTTTCTTGGTTCTGTGCTCCAAGAGTTTATCTCAGTCTTACTACTGAAGTATGGGATATTCAGGACAGTTTTCTTGCTTTTTAAGATAGCTGCTGGTTAGACTTCTGTGGGGAGTGAGCAGTGAAGCCAGAGAAATCTTATTCCACCATCTTGCTGATGTCACTTGGAATATCATTATTCAAGCATCTGGGCTAAGAATGCCCAGATTTTACAAAATTTCTAATTTTACAAAAATTAGAAATTCCTTAAAATGAACCTTTCTAAAAATAAACATAGAGGAACAAAGTCCATTATTCTAACATATAAAAATAATACAAATCTGAGGCTGGACTTCTCCACACACTGGGATACCTCCCTGGCAGAACTTCTCAGTGGGGAAAATACTGTTGAGGGAAGTCGTAATTGACAACCTGTGTGGTGGATGGAGTTCAACAGCCAAAGTGCTGAGTACCAGCACCGTGCAACTTTTCTACTAAAGGGGCTCCCCACTTTGCCTTGTTTTGTTGTTGGATGCTCATTGTGACAAATGTGCTTTCTCTGCAAATTCTGAACGTTGTTTAGATCTTATTTTAGAAACAGTCTAGAACTGCACCATGGTAGAGGCATAAAATGGTAAGTGGTAACTTAACCCAGCAGAAGTGTGGGAGGCCTTCCAGGCACTTGATGGAAACCAGTAGAACTCAGGGTGTTTCTCTAGTGGGACTCTAAGGCCATTATTTGTTCTGTTAAAGAGGAAATACAATGGGTGTCTTTTCTGTTGACCCTGCCCATGAGAATATGGATCTTTTCCTTTGATTCTGACCAAAACCACATCAGGAAATCACAAACTCCACAGCCATTTAAAATTCAAAAAGGAATCTCAGGGTATAATTCCACACAATTTTACTGTAAAGTTTGGAATCTTATACCAGGTAATTTCATCCAAATCTTCCATTTTTGTAATCATCCTCCAACCCCTCTAGTCATCTCTACTCAGCCTCATTTTCTGAATCCTCCTTTCTCTCTGTTTTTTAAAAACTGATTTATAGGACCCTGACCCTCTGGCCTTATACCAGTTGTCAAATAAAAACAAATCCAGAGTTAGATAAGAAGAAGCTTTACTTAAAAAGACTGTTCAACAGGGAGAATGGTCTGATCTCAGAAATTGGCAAGCAACTCAAAATTAAACAGAAAATGGCTTTTCTTTTAGATGGTGAGGGGGTAAGCACTAAAGGTAAGTTGGGCATACGAGGGGTAGAAGAAGCATAATGCATTACCTGGTCTGACAGGAAATGTGTTTTGCTGAAGTCAGCTGCCAGCCCACGGGCCCCGGCAGGGGTGAGGAACCTGTTGCCTCAGAGCCACATGTGGCCCTCCAGATCCCCAAGTGCAGCCCCTTGACCAAATCCAAACTTCCCAGAAAAAAATCCCTTTATTAAAAGGATTTGTCCTATAAAATTTGGATTCAGTCAAAAAGCTACATTCAAGGATCTAGAAGGCCATATGTGGCCCCAAGACCACAGGTTCCTCACCCCTTAGTCTAGGAGATTGAGACTCTGACATCCTTTTAATAAACTCTCCCAGGCGGCTCCTGGGTGCAGCTACACTATACACTACAGTACAGTAGCTCTACATGAGCTCCATGAACAATCTTACCAATATGGTGTCTTTAGCCTCATATCACTTACATGGTAATGACTTTAATGACTTCAAAATTATTATCTACAGCTGCAGATAGGGCTTTTTCTCCTGCACTCCATATCCATATATTCAAATGCCAAGTAGATATTAAACTTGGATTTTTCCAGATTCTTCACCTCTAAATGTTCCAAATTGAATGCATTATCTATCATGACCACTCTACTTCCTGATTAACAATACACTTCCACTCACATCCACTCTCCTGATGAACAATACAAAAATTTACCCACTCTGAGCCAAAACTCAATCCTCAGAGTGTCCCTCAATTCTTCCCTCTCTGGCCTTTTCCACATATGGTTAGTTACCAAGTTCTGTCAATTCTACTTCTTAGATCTTTCTCACTCTAATCTTGTTCTTTTTCTCCAGTCCCACCAATCCAACCTTAGTTTGGGCCCCCATCTCTTGTCTCCTGGAATATTGCAAAAGCATCCTAAATTATTTATACATGAACTAATTTCCACCACGCCAATCCTTCTTTTCTGCACCAGAGTTATTTCTTTCCATCCAGTATCCAATGAAAAATTAAAGACATGTAGAAAAGTAGGAAAGTATGACCCCTACACTGGGAAAAAACAGGTAACAGAAACTGCCTGTGAGAGTGAAGAGATGTCAAGTTTATCAGAAAAAGATGCCAAAATAGCCATTATAAGCATGATAGTTTGCAAGTATTTTCTCCCATTCTGTAAGTTATTTCTTCACTTTGTTGACTGTTTCCTTTGTAGTGCAGAAGCTTCTTAGCTTTATGTAATCCGTTTTGTCTGTTTTTCTTCTTTTTTTCTATGCTCTTGAGGTTTTACCCAAAATGTACTTGACTACTAAACTAATGTCCTGAAGCATTTACCCAGTATCTCCTAGTAATTACACAGTTTCAGGTCTTACACTTAAGTATTTAATCTACTTTGACTTTATTTTTGCATATATTGAGAGCTAAGGTTCTAGTTTCATTCTTCTGCATATGGTTATCCGGTTTTCCCCAAACCATTTATTGACGATACTCTCCTTTTCCCAATGTACATTCTTCCAGCCTTGTTGAAAATTAGCTAACTGTAAATGTGTGGGTTTAATTCTGGATTATGTATTCTGTTCCATTGCTTTATGTGTCTGTTTCAATGGCAGTGCTATGCTGTTTTGGTTGGAAGAATTGTCCATACTACCAAAAGTGATCTACAAATGCAATTCCTTTTAAAATTCCAATGTGATTTTTCACAGAAGTACAAAAAACAATCCTAAAATGTGTATGGAACCAAAGGATTCCAAATAGCCAAAGCAATCTTGAGCAGAAAGAGCAGAGCTGAAGGCATCACACTCACTGATTTCAAAACATACTATAAATCTATTGTAATCAAAACACCATAGTACTAGCATAAAGACAGACACCTCAACCAATGAAACAGGATAGAAAGTTCAGAAATAAGCTCAAGTATTTAAAGTTGATTTCTGACAAAGCCTCCACGAACACACAATGTGGAAAGAACAGTCTCTTTTATAAGTGGTACTGGGAAAACTGGATATCCACATGCAAAAGAATGAAATTAGACCTTTATCTCACACCACATGCAAAAATAAACACAAAATGGATAAAATACTTAAACATAAGACCTGAAACTGTGAAGCTACTAGAAGAAATAGGATGTAATCTCCATGACATTAGTCTGGGCAATTATTTTCTGGATATGACTCCAAAAGCATGGGCCACAAAAGCAATAGTAGACAAATAGAGATTGCATTGAATTAAAAAACTTCTGCATAGCAAAAGGAAACAATTAACAAAGGTTAAGAGACAACCCATGGATTGGGAGAAAATATTTGTAAACTAACAATATGACAAGAGATTAATAACCAGAATATATAAGAAACTCAAGCAACTCAACACCAAAAAACCCAAATAATTCTACTTAAAACTGGGCAAAGGATCTAAGTAGATATTTCTGAAAAAGAGACATCGCATGGCCAACAAGTATATGAAAAATGCTCAACAGCTCTAATCAACAGGTAAACACAAATTAAAACCACAATAAGATATTACTTCACATCTGCCAGAATGGCTATTATCAAAAAAAGGAATGATAACAAGTGTTGACAAAGGATCTGGACACAAGGGAACACTTGTATAGTCTTGGTGGGAATGTAAATTAGTACAGTTATTTTGGGGAAAAGTGTGAAGATTCCTCCAAAAACTAAAAATGGAATTACCATATGATCCAGCAATTCTACTTCTGTCTATATATCTGAAGGAATTGAAATTGGTATATCAAAGAGATGCCTGCAATTCCATGTTCATTTCAGCACTATTCATAAGAGCCAAGATATGCAACCAACCTAAGTATCCATGAATGGTAGAATGGATCAAAAAATGTGTCATATATACACAATGGAACACTACCTGGCCTTAAAAAAGAAGGAAATTCTGCCATTTGTGACAATATAAATGGGGCTACACAGGACACTGTGCTAAGTAGAATTAGCCAGACAGAAAGATAAATACTGTATTTATCTCACCTATGTGTGGAATCTAAAAATACTGATCTCATAGAAACAAAGCATGTAAATAAAGGTGGTTACCAAAAGCTGAGGGAGAGGACGAGAACTAGAGAAAAAGAAGATGTTGATCAAAGGGTATAAAGTCTCAGTTGGATTGCAGGAATAAGTTTTAGTGATCTGTTGCTTTGAATAGTGACTATAGTTAATAATAATAATGTGTATCTCAAAATTGCTAAATAGATTTTTAGCCTTTTCATAATGAAAAAATTAGATATGTTAAGTATTTTGATCAAATCTACCTCTCATGTATACATAGATCAAAACATCATACTGTACCTCATAAATATGCACTACTATTATTTATCAATTAAAAATAAAGAGATGTTTTTAAAAATGAATCATAAATATGTGGCCAAAATTAAACTTAATAAAATTAGGCAGCAGAAATAAAATAAGGTCAACATAACTCTGTGCATACTCATTCCAAGATTTTTGTTGCCCAGAGGTGTGAGAAGGAGATCACAAATATCACAAGGTCTAATGGTATTTATTTTCCCTTTCGTCTTAGTGCTATAAGTATGGGAGCATTTTGGAAAGAAGGGATGTACAGTAGTAAGAACAACTTTTCTGTAAACAATGAGGCTTAGACATGTGCACTGAGACCAGAAAGGGTAAGTGGTTTGCGCAGAGTCACACAGCCAAGAAAAAAACCTGAGTCTCCTAACTGCTAATCTGATGCTTGTTACTCTCCTGCTTGGTGCTCTGGTATACAAATAAATACATATTATTATAAGAAAAATCACTATCACAACCCTCCAAAGCTGGGCTCTCTAGAGCTTAAGGATTTCTCCAGATCTTAATTATTTAAGATGAAGGTTCATCCTGTTGGAGAACATTTAGTGCTGTATTTGGTCTTAGTGGCATTTGACCTGTGGTATCTCTGAGAACTTAAAAATAATTTCCAACCATCTTTGAATATCTTTATGAAGATGCCTAGAAAACAGGTGGGAGCTTTACCTCACAGAGAAAGAAACCAAGGGGTGAGGTGACTTCTGGAAGAGTTATCAATGAATGACAAGCTAAAATAACGACATGTTTCATCTTCATTAGCCAGGGCAGGAACTGCATGTGTCCAGAGGAAATAAGGCTTGTGGAGAATGTTCTAATCAATCGTGGTGGATGTAGGCCAGAAACTGAACAGCCTTACCTCCCAGCCCCTGGAAACAGACATTCATCTCTTTTATATATTCACACACATGCTCGAATATTGATAGCAATTTAATATATTACAAAATGCTCAGTTTCTTCTAACCATCTTTTTCTCTCTTCTTAGTGACCCAGGGCTCTAATGAGCCATTCCTCACGTGCAGAACCACACAAGGAGAATGACTCACACACACATTAACAAGCTCTGTCTCTGTTTCTTACTTTATCCATCTCAATAGGCTGTCTTGCAACATTCTTAGATTATAAAGGGATATAAAAGGTCAGTCTGTTCACTCCTTTACCTAACTGCAAGGAATCTATAACTTACTTCCTATGAAGTGTATATTCAGTTTGACTCTTTAAATGGCAATACCCCTTTTCCAAGGAGTGAGAACTATTTTACCTGATGGCATGTGGGAGCCAAGAATATTTGCTTATTAAAAGTAACCAGTAACCAACTGGGGACCAGGCAGTGGGCTAGGGTGCTATATTTTTAATCATCACAATAAATCTGTGAGGTATAATACATAATCTTATTCCCATTCTCTTGGAAGAAACAAGGCTACACAACTCATAAGTATCAGAACTGGGATGTGGAGTGTGCACTGTCCACTATCCATGCTGAGCTCTTAAGCATCAAGAAGGGGTGAGACTGTTGCAGCAAGTGTACAGCTAGTGTTACAGCTCTTGACCAGGGAAAGAACGGAGCGGCACACGAAGAGTGGGAGAACAGCCTTCATTCCTCCCCAGCAGGCTCAGCGCACCTAGTATTACAGCTCTCTTTCTGTCTTCTGACCCTTCTGCCTTGTTCTCCTCCTGCTTTTATACCCTTGGTAGGGCTCAAAAAGCATCCAATCAACTACAAGCTTTAACATCCAATCAACATCAAGCTTTAACATCCAATCAACATCAAGCTTTAACATCCAATCAGCAACAAGCTTTAACATCCAATCAACAACAGTGGGATTCAAAAATTACCCAATCAGGATCATGCAAGCAGCGTGGCCGGAAACAGGCAGTGGCAAACGGGCCTGGGGGCATTCTCACACTCGGGGCCCCAGTAGCGTGCCCTCCAACTGGGGGCAGGGCTGGCCCACGGAGATGCGGAGCGACAGGGAGGCAGCAAACGGTCTCGTCCCAGCGCCCGACATTTTCCGTATCAAGACCATTCTCTGTTGTCTCAGTGTTACAAAGTTGGCCATCTGCAATTGCCATCCAAGTTATCAGAAAGCCCTTTTATGTCCCTGGGGTTTAAGGTAGGTTCACAGTGTAAGCACATGAGTATCCACAACTGCCTTGCTTTTCCTTTGTACAGTGATAGGTTGGAGGCTTTTAATAAGCAGGAATATAAAAGAACACTCCCTCCATTTGTGGAAAACAAGAGGGACCCATTGTAGGAGACAAGCTGCAGTAATGAAAATGCCAGGTAGAATGTACTCATCTGAGGAAGCAGACTCCCTGGATCCTAAAGTTCAAACAGTAGCTGCACCCATACACCTTCACTGCAATAAGGATCAAACAATGTGATATATTTTTTACAGTTATACTGTCCTTGTGCACACGCATATGTGTGTGTCTGTGTGTACGTGTGTGCTAATGGGGTACAGCCAGGAGTTCCCAGAGACATTCACAGCAGCAGTAGCACTGTTCCCTACTTGATAAGAAAAACCCATGGCAGACTCACCTCTGAAAAAAGATCCTGGCCTCCCTCTGAGAACCTACTTGGGATGATAACTTGTGAGCATCTAGCCTCACATGCTTTCTTTCTTCCCAAGGGCAACCAGCTCAGAGGGGCTTTTCAGAGACAACAGCTCATTCTGGAATGTCTCCCTGGCATGTAACCTTGCAGCATGCACTCAGGTTCTTCAGGGGTTTATTTGCTTCATCTAGAAATTCAACTGAGTTCAATTGAATTCATCAAGTTCATTGAATTCTTTAAGAAACAATTATTTGTTAGACAGTGTATTAAATGCAAACCATGAAGGGTAGAGAGATTAACAATCTATAATCTTTCAAGAAGTTGATTTTATTTTATTTTTATTTATTATTTATTTTGAGACAGTGTCTTGCTCTGTTACCAAGGCTAGAGTGTAGTAGTGTCATCATTGTTCACTGCAACCTCTAACTCCTGGGCTCAAGTGATCCTCCTGCCTCAGCTTCCAAAGTAGCTGGGACTACAGGTGCCTGCCACCATGCCTGGCTAATTTTTCTATTTTTTGTTGAAACAAGGTCTCACTGTGTTGGTCAGGCTGGTCTTAAACTGCTGGTCTCAAGCAATTCTCCCACCTTGGCCTCCCAAAATCCTGAGATTATAGGTGTTAGCCGCCTCTCCTGTCCTGTTTGAAGGAGTTAATTTTACAACAAAATTCAGATATTTTTCTGAATAACAATAATAAAAGGCTGAGTGCTAAGAGTCCTAGAGTACTACTGAGGTAAGTCTTGAGGTATTTGTAGGATTTTAACCACCAGAGTAAATGGTTTTCTACACAGAGAAGCAGCATGGGCCCAGGTTAGGGAACAACCACATACTAGGTTTGAGTGGTGCATAGATGGCATGACGGAGAATAAATGAGAAGACTGGCTGGAATGACAAATTGGGAGAGGGATGGAGCAAGGATTCTCACATTTGGTGATCAGAAGATCACTGGAGACTTTCTCAGAAGGAGTTTTAATGCAGCGGTAGGATCAGAAGCCAGTTTGAAAAGCTAGAATTGAGTAAAAGTGACGTGTGAAGTGGTGGAAGTAGTTAAATGTCAACCAGTCTTGTTAGACATGTGGAGGTAAAAAAAAGTCTGGACTGTAACAGCATACCCTGCCTGATATTTTCTTTTTTCGTTTTTGGCATAAGACCCTTTAACATAAAGCATTAACTCACAATCAGCCAATGGAGTATCTGGTGAATCCACATGGGGGTTACTAATTCTCATGCCACACTCAATTTCAGTCCTCACTGTTGTCCACAGAGATAGGACAGGAGCAGGATTAAATAAATTACAATGTTTTAAATGGCAATTAGAAGAAGACAAAAGGATTTCCTAAGATGTGAGTCTACCTACCAAAATATGGTGAGTTTGCCTGAAATTCAATAGATTTTCCATAGCAGGTAGGACCTGCAAGAAAAGTTCATGTGCCAAAACCAACTTAGATGAGACCTCCACCAACTTGGCTGTTGCTGCTACTACTTTTAAACAATTAGATTATGCCTTGGCTACTGGGTCTAATTACAGGCTGTAAATTAATACTGTTCCAGTACCTGAAGGAAATACACCTTGTTACATTTTTAGCTGAGAATGTTCCACAAACAATGTCCTAAATAAACTCTACAATCTGAAACCGGTTTGTCTCTTGTCTTCTATAACAAACCAATCAGGTTTTTTGTTGTTTGGGTTTTTTTTGTTTTGTTTTGTTTTTGCAGAAATACCTTAAGTATCAGGAATTAAATTTAAAAGCTTTTCAATGATTCCTCCTGGCTCCCTTTGGCAAAAAAGTAATTCAGCAAAAAGGTTAAGAGATTCAGAGACTTGAGGTAAAGACAGACAGGAAGAAAAACAGGGTAAATTCAGTCAAAGCACAGTCCTCTTTCCTGTGTCCTTAGTCTGTTGCTTAAGTTTATTTCCTTTTAGCAAAGAATCTTTTAAAGAGGCAGTCTGTTATGTGCCTCCAGGTACCAATTAAGAAATGCATCCCATTGTCTTTGTGGGGAGTTTTATCCCTGCTTTTTCTAACATGACTTGCAAATAAACAATTCTATCCAAATTAAAATTTCCCATTGTGGCCACTTTAATTCTAGGTTAACACTACGCACTTCTGAACCCAGTTCAGTTCTGTGTGACCCAGGCAGACTGAGGCCTCCTGTTTCTCTCATGACTTCCAAAGGTCACATGCTGCCTGACGACATAAAACCCTGGACTCAAAAGCCAAAAAGATAAAGAATACCTACCCAAGGCCCTTAAATTGGATCCAATTCGATTAAATGTTCAATCCAATTTGATTTTGTACTATCAACAGTTCAGATTGTGTTTAAAAGAGTCATTAAACTGGGGCAGAAAACACATACAAAAACAAACCCCCCAGAAACAAAAACGAATAAACAAGAAAAGGAAACCTATTGCCCAGATAAACTTGGCAAGCTCAGAACACAAAATAAGTGGAACTTGGAATCCAAGGGAGAAGCTTACCAGATGCCGCAAGTGATCACTGGGCTCAACGGCTCCTGACGAGCTCTTGCGTGGTCACTCTCTGCTGCCCGAACTTGTCGACCACGTCAACCTGTTAAAAACCCAAGACACTTTAAATTTGACAAAGTTTACTTGGGTAAGAAGAGAGTTCTACAAGTGGGCAGCATTCCCGACAGAATACGGTTCTGAATGCCCCCGCCCCTAATGAGGCGAGCTGCATTTATAACCAGGAAACAGGAAATGACGTAAGGCGATTACCTGATTGGTCCCGTTTGGCCCAGGCCTTACTGGGGCATACTTCCGGAGCTTTTAGCCTGCGATTGGCTAAGGCTTTGGCTGCAATGGTTCTCTGGGACTCAGTCGCTTGGTTACAAGGGTTTACTACTAGTTCAGGTTACAACTGTTTACACGTCAAGTTAGAGTACCACTCACTAAGCAAGGAGGCCACTGTGGGCCAAACCTTATTACCACAAGCACAGAGGACACTTTGAGCCAACTTAAAAATAACACTGTATTTACCACACACTACCTCACGAAGAAAAGAAAAACCGACTTTTCTCCTGTCTAATTGAGGCTTTGGACCCTTTGACCACCATCTCCCCATTCCTGCAATTCCCCCAGTCTCTGTTGATGACGATTCTACCCCTGCTTCTTTGAGTGTGATTGTTTTAGATTCCACATAACAGAGAACATAGTTCCTGGCTTCTTTCCCTTAACATAATATTGTCCAATTCTATTCGTATCATTGCAAGGACAAAATTTCTTTCTTTTCTAAGGCGGAATAGCATTCCCTTATGTATACATACCACATTTTCTTTATCCATTTATTTGGTTATGGACATTTAAGTTGATTTCATAACTTGTATAACGTCGATAGTGCTGCAGTGAACATGGCAGGGCAGACATCTCTGTGAAAAACAGATTTAACACTTTTTGTGTAAATACCTAGCTGTAGGATTAGTGGATCAAACGGGAGTTCTATTCTTTGGTTTTTGAGGAAAGCCTATACAGTGTTCCATAATAGCTGTACTAATTTACATTCCTCTCAGCAGCCTACAAGGATTTCCTTTTTTCCACATCCTCACCAACACTTGTTACCATTCAACTTTTTGATAATAGCTTTTCGGATGGGTACGATGTGATATCTCCTTGTGGGTTTAATTTGCACTTTTCTAATAATTAGTGATGTTGAGAATTTTTTCATATATCTGTTGGCCATTTGTATGTCTTCTTCTGAAAAATGTCTATTCAGGTCCCTTGGCCATTTTTAAATCAGATCATATGTTCTCTTTCTATAGAGTTGTTTTAGTTCCATACATATTTTGATATTACCTCCTTATCAGCTGTTGCCTTGCAATCTTTTTTCCAGTCGATAGCTTGTCACTTTATTCTGTTGTTTCCTTTGTTGTGCAGATGAGTTTTAGTTGGTGTTATCTTATTTGTCTATTTTTGCTTTTGTTGTCTATACTTTTGGGAGGCAAATCTAAAAAATTATTGCCTAGACTAATGTCATGTAATTTTCTCCCCATGTTTTCGTCTAGAGGTTTTACAGTTTGGGATCTTATCTTTACACGTTTAATTCATTTTGAGTTCAGTTTTATATATGGTGTGAGACAAAGTTCTAATATTGTTCTTCTGGATATTCATGTCCAATTTTTCCAACACTATTTATTAAAAAGACTGTCCTTTGTCATTGTGTATTCTTGGCACCACTGTTGAAAAACAATTAACAGCATATATGAAGGTTTATTTCAGAGCTTTTTCTTCTTTTCTGTTGGTCAATGCATCTATTTTTATAGCAATACCATGCTGTTTTAATTATTATTGCTTTGTAGTATAGTTTGAACAAAGCCTCCAGCTTTGTTCTTTTTGCTCATGATTGCTTTCACTATTGAAGGCCTTTTGTGGTTTCAAATAAATGTTAGGATTGTTTTTTCTATTTCTTTGAAAACTGAAATTGGACTTTTGATAGGGATTGCATTGAATCTGTAGATCACTTCAGGTAGTATAGACTGACAAGAGAGGATGGGCCAGGCATAGCCTTGTCACAGATGAGGTACTCAAGAACTCTCCTCCAGCAGATCCTGCCCCTCCTGGAGCATGAGGGTCAGTGGCGGGGGGGGGGGGGGGGGGGGGGGGGGGGGGGGGGGGGGAGCTCTTGGAGGCTGGTCATCTAGAGATGACCAAATATAACTTCCCACTACTTTCAGTAGTGACAAGCTCAGCTTTGCAGGTGGGCTGTGCTGTTCACTGGCACCTTTAATTAGGTGCTGCCACTGGCACATACAGAGAGCTATCACTAAGATATGCATGCTGGTTGCTGTGGGCTCTGCCTTCTTGCTTGTTTCTATATGAACCTATGAGATCTAGGCATGCTGTTACCATGTTCTCTGTGAGGAGATACCAGAATAAGCTTCCTGGGAAGCATCCCAGAATGCTAGGGAAGCTGGATGTTCACATTTGGTTCTTTTCTCCATCTTTAGGAACCATGGTGCCTGGGGAATTCTATGTGGTGCTATGCTGACTTGGGGGAGGGAAGGTTTGGTCACCATGAAATTATTTATCTCACCTTTCTATGAGGTTATTATTCCATTCTATGGACCACACAGGTGATTCAGCATTTACAATTTGGGAGGTTTTTACCAAGGTGTTCTTGTCTGTAGATAGTTACTAGTTGAACATTCTGTGGGGGTTAGTGAAGCCTGAGACCTCCTATTTCTCCATCTTCCTGATGCCATAGACAAGAAATCAAGAAGTCTACTGTTTAAATAGACTTTATGTTTTAGAACACTTTTAGGTTCACAGCAAAGGTGAACAAAAGGTATAAATATTTTTCATATACTCTTGCCATTACACATGTGTAGCCTCCTCTGTTATCAATATCCCTAATGAGAATATGTTTGTTACAATTGATGAACCTACATTAATACATTATTACCAAAGTTCATACATCCCATTAGGATCCACTCTTGGTGCTGAATATTCTGTGGGATTTGACAAAGGTATAATCACATTTATCCACGATTAAAATATTTTAAAGAATAGTTTCATTGCCAAAAAGTCCTCTGTGCTCTGTTTATCTCTCCCTCTTCCCTAATCCTTGGCAACCACCAATCTTTCTAGTGCCTCCACAATTCTTTTTCAGAATAACATATACAGAATCATACAATGTATAGCCTTTTCACATTGGTTACCTTCACTTGGTAACATGAATTTAAGTTGCCTCTATGTCTTTTCATGGCTTGATAGCACTTTTCTTTCTTTCTTTTTTTTCCTTTTTATATTTAGCTGTAGAGAATCCAGTTGTTTTTATTCTTTTTCTTGTGATACATAATAGTTGTACACTTATGGGTACATGATATTTTGATTCATGTATAATGTGTACTGATAAAATTAGGGTAATGGGAATGTCCATCACCTTATATATTTATTATTTGTGTTGGGAACATTCCAAATCTCCTATGGCTATTTTGACATATACGATAAATTACTCTTAACTATTGTCACCTTATTGTGCTATCAAACACTAGAACTTATTCTTCTTAATCTCATTGTATTTTTGTACCTATTAACCACCCTCCCTTTTTCCCTGTCCCCGACCACCATTCCTAGCCCCTGGTAACCAAAATTCTACCGACTACAACAATAAGATCCATTTTTTTAACTCCCAATGTAAGTGAGAACATAGGATATTTGTCTTTGGGGACCTGGACTTTTATATTTAACATAATGACCTCTAGTTCCATCCATATTGCTTAAAATGACAGAATTTCTTCCTTTTCTATGGTTGGATAGTAGTTTGTTGTGTATATATACCATGTTTTCATTTTTATTTTTAAATTTCATAATATTATAGGGGTACAAACATTTTGATCACATATATTGTCTTTGCACTGCCCAAGCCAGAGCTATAAGCATGCCCATCGCCCAGACAGTGTGCTCTGCACCCATTAGTTGTGAATTTACCCATCCTCTCCTCCTCTGTCTCACCTGCCTGGCACCCAATGAATATTACTTCCATGTGTGATCAACCAAAGTGTTGAGCAGTTAGTACCAATTTAATGCTGAGTATATGCAGTGTTTGTTTTTCCATTTTTGTGCTAGTTCACTTTGAAGAGTGGGCTCTCACTCCATGCAGGATAATGGAAGAGATGCTAGTTTACCATACATCACTGATGGGCATTTAGGTTGACATTGTATCTTGACTATAGTGAATAGTGCTGCAATAAATGGGAGTGCACATATCTCTTTGATATACTACTTTCCTTGCTTTTGGATGTATACCCAACAGTGGGATTGCTGCACCATATGGTAGTTCTATTTTTAGTTCCTTGAGGAACCTTCATATAGTTTTCCATGGTGGCTGTACTACTTTACATTCCCATCAACAGTGTACAAGCATTCCCTTTTTCAACATCCTTGGAAATATGTTATTTTCTGTCTTTTTGATAATAGCTACTTTAACTGAGGTGAGATGATATCTCATTGTGGTTTTGATTTGCATTTTCCTGTTGAGTAGTGATGCTGAGCATTTTTTCATTTACCTATTGGGCATTTATGTTTTCTTTAAAGAAATGTCTATTCAAATATTTTGACTATATTTAATTGTGTTATTTGGAATTTTGTTGAAATGTTTGACTTTCAACATTGTTAATCCCTTGTCAGATGAATATTTTGCAAATATTTTCTCCCATTCTGCATGTTGTCTTTTCACATAGTTGATGATTTCCTTTGTTGTGCAGAAGCTTTTTAGCTTGATATAATTTGTCTATTTTTGCTTATATTGCCTGTGCTTTTTGTAACCCACCAAAACAACTGTGCCCCGTCCAATGTCCTGAAATGTTTCCCCAACATTTTCTCTAGTGTTTTCATAGTTTCATAACTTTACACTTAAGCCTTTAATCCATTTTTGTTAATATCTGATTTTTGTATATGGTGAGAGATAGGGCCTACTTTTATTATTCTGCATATGGATATTCAGTTATTCTGAATATACACCATTTACCGAAGAGACTGTTCTTTCCTCAGTGAATGTTCTTGGAGAAAATGTGTGCATTTATTTCTGGGTCCCATATTCTGTTCCACTGGTCTAAGTGTCTGTTTTTATGGCACTATCATGCTGTTTTGGTTACTACAGCTTTGTTGTATATTTTGAAATCAGGTATTGCCTTCACCTTTGTTCTTCTGGCTCAGGATTGCTCTGGCTATTTGAGGACATCAGTGGTTCTCTAGGAATTGTAGGATTGTTTTTCTATTTTTGTGAAAATGGCAATGGTATTTTGATAGGGATTGCATTAAATCTGTACATCACTTCAGGTAGTACGGACATTTTAATAATATTAATTATTCCAATCCCTGACTATGGGACATCTTTCAATTTTTTAAATCTTCAATCGCTTTCATCGGTGCTTTATAGTACTCTTGTAGAGATATTTTACTTTTTGGTTAAATTTATTTCTTGGTTTTTTTTGTAGTTATTAGAAATGAAATTACTTTCTTGAAATCTTTTCCAGATTGTTCACTGTTGAAATATAGAAATGGTACTTATTTTGGTATGTGGGATTTGTATCCTGGAACGTTATCAGTTAACAGTGTCTTGGTGAATTCTTTAGGTTTTTTCTAAATATAAGGTCGTGTCATCTGCAAAGCATGAAAACTTGGTTTTTTAGTTTGGTTGTTTTTTGTTTTTCAGACAGGGTCTCACTCTGTTACCTAGGCTAGAAGGCAGTGGTATCAACATAGCTCTCTGTGACCTCAAACTCCTGGGCTAAAGTAAATATAACTAGGAGACGACAGAGAAGATAAGAGGAAGACTCCATTGAAGAACAATCACCTAACCCGATAATATCCTGTCTCTCAAAGAAAAACTCTGATTCACATTGTATTAGCCACCAATTTTTAATATACTTTATAGACAATAATTTTTTCCATAACATTCTATTTACCTATCACCACTAACAATCTTCTAGGAATTCAGCAATAATCCAATGTTGAAAGTTTTCTAGCATAAGCGACTATGGTTCTCAAGATTACCACCCATTAGCCTTACAATGCCTTTATTATTATTAATTTCAAGAGGTGTGTGCTTATGTTTCTGTAAAAAGCTATTTAGTTGTATATACTGACATTTTTATGGATGAAATGATTTGATGTCTAGAATTCTCTTCAAAATAATGTACGGGGTTAGAGGAAATATGAGAGATCGGCAGTTGATAACTGGTGAGCTGGGTGATAAATAGAGGTTTATTTTGCTCCTTATCTTAAATGGTAAGAGATCGATCACCATGTTTGGGCACAAGCTTTTTCTCCAGAGAAATATTAAATATATTTTTCAGCACTTCTTCTATTTCTCCTTCATCCAGAGTCTTAAACTCTACCAGATCTTTATTGTCCTTGTAATTGAATATCCTGGAGGTGAGGGTCCAGCCCACTAAACAGTGAACCCCTTCTGTGGTCTGTAAAGAACAAAATGCTTTGCTTGTAAACAAAGATGTTGAAGATTCCTGCAAGTATGTATTCATAGGCTGAAAATCTTCAATTGTTCGAGGTTCAAGAGTAAATGAGTACATTTTTCGGTATTTATTCTTTTCCAGAAGATCAGAATTAAGAAATTCTCTGTTTGGAATGTATTGCTGTCTTCTGATTTGGTCAAGGTACCAGATGCCACTCTCTTCTCTCAAGCGGAAGATGCAAGGCACCTGAGGCTGATCCTGCCCAGAAATTAACTCCAGAGGCTGCCACATCTGGCAGGAGCGTCCAAATCCAGCATCAACAATGTACTTCTTGCCAGCAATGGTTACCTGCAGTAAAAGGTGACTCATGCCACTGTTATATTTATTGGCTGGAGGGTTGTAAACATTCCCAACATTGTGGTCTCAAAACCGATTGTGCGCAGAGCCCAGTACAGAAGTTGATTGACCTGGAGACACCACCCACCCCGGTTCTTTCTCACAACTTGATCAAAAATGGCCTGTAAGCCCAACTCCATGGCTTCCCCACAATGTATGTTAAGGTTCTCAAAGGGAATGGCCCGGATCTGGTGCTGAAGAATGTCAGTTAATGTTTCTAAGTCCAAATTCTTCCTAGAGTTATTATAACCAATTCTTTCAAAATATGCTTCAATGTTCATGATGCCCTAAGCAAGAAAAATAAAAGAAAGATAGATAGTATTACTTTTGTACATGGATTTCTTTGAGTAGCCTAATTATAGGTGTAATGTATTTTACTTATGAAAAACACTCTATAGTTACAAGTATCTGTATTAATAACTCCTTATTTAGTGCTTTATTGTACGAAATGCTTTCACCTGCACAAGTTCACTTAATAGTCTCAGAACCCTGTAAGGAAAGTAGTATCATTTCTTCTATCTTCCAGGCATGAAAAGCTGGAAAATCAGATGAAATGATGAGCCAAATGATAAATAGCTTATTTGTGATTTTCTTGGGGATGAATAAAAAAGAGATTCCAGTTGGTATCAATTAAGTAGTTTTAGAAACATATCCTGACATAAGCAGCAGAATTATACAATAGAGGACGTGGTACTCAAGGGACACGATACACTTGATTTTCCCTCTCGTTGAGTTTTACACAAAGTTCCCCACTAAAAGAATTATATTTATTTACACATTGATTCATTCATTCAGTAGTTCACTGAATCTCATTTATGTATTTGCTAGTCATCAGTGTTTACTTGTTCTCAAAAATCTTACATTTTACTGGGAGTCAGAGTAACATTCTGACTGGTAAACTGGATAAAATGTTCAACAGTCAAGTGGTAAATGGATAAAATGTCCTATTGGTCAGGTTGTGGTAAGTGCCCTGGGGAAAATTAAAGCAAAGAAAGGGATTAGTGAGGGCACAGGGAGAGCTTCAGTTTCAAAGATGCCAGCTAAATAAAGATGCATGAAGAGGATAAGGATGCTGGAGAATAAGCTCAGTAGATATGTGTGGGGAAGATTATTCCAAGCAGATCAACAGAAAGTTAAAAAGCCATAAGCTGTGTAAGAAACATCTATGAAGCCAGGGTGATTGGGACCAATAGTGAAGTGAGAAGTGAGAGTGGACTGAGATGAGATCAGGTAGATATAGTTTTACAGTCAATGTTGGCATAATGGCTACTACTATAATTGATGTGAGAAATAAAAATGAGAGGATGAGAAAAGGGTTATAATTTGAACAATGTTTGTCATACTCAAAGGGATCTTTCTAAGTACTATATGGAGAATGAGCTATCCACATCGAACTCTATGGATCTTCATGTGAACTAGGAAGGAGAAATTCAAACACGTTTTAGTACCAATGTTTGGCTCATGGATGGCAGGGAACGTGAGTAGATCAGTGAGACATTTATTGAATGACTTTTGCCAAAATCTAAGTATGTACATTCTGCTGAAGGGCTAAAAGCTAGTGAGATATTACCCTAAAGCTATTGGGGAAATCCTAGTGAAGAACAACACTAATAAAGAATTGACTCATAAGAATGAAAAGTTTCTTGTAAGCAAAAAAAAAAAAAAAGAAAGAAAGAAAGAAAAATGAAAAAAATAGAAATAAAAAATAAAAGGAATAAAAAAAAGGAATTGACAAAGTTGAGGAATAAGGAGCAGGAGAAGGGAGGATGAAGAAAGTCATCAATGAAAGCTTAAGCAATCTTTTAGCTTTTATGAAATGTGAACCAAAAGAAAAATTCCCCTTATTTTGTTTAACCCATTTAAAAAAAGTTTTTGTAACCTGCTATCAAAGAGTCTTCATCTATTGAGACTTTGATTTGCAACAGTGGTGCCCAGACCTCCAGAGTAACTCCTTTCTAGTATGATACGGCCTAAGGATGACATGGTACAAAGGGACCCATGGGTGGTGGTAAGCAAAGCATCTCTATTTTCCATCTTCCTATCATTTCTTTCATATTTTTATCTTTCTCTTTTTGACCCAGATATCCTTCCAATATTGCCAGTGTTTCCACATTTCCCTGTCCTTGAGGTCTACAACATTATTTCTCCTAAACCTACTAGATTAATTGCATTTTATCCCATCCTAACTTGAACCAGCACTCTTTCTCCACACTGAGACAAGCTCTAAAACTCTACCACTCAGGCACAGAGAGAAAAATTTGTATTTAGTCAGATCACCCCTCCCTTCCCCCTCCCTTTTACTCAAGATGAAATGTTGAGTTGGAATTTAGTAACTGCAAGTTCATTTGAAAGGAATTAATTTTTGTTAAAGTCCAGGATACTAGCAAATGTTGTAACCAAATAGTACTTGAGTATTTTGTGACTAAACATAAGAAATTGTGTATCACTAAAGTTATGATTCAAGGTGGAATGCTGAAAGCACTTGGAAAGTAGTTGCCAGGATAATAACAGACTGAAAACACAATTAGCTTTATACATTCACTTGTAGAATCTGTAGAATTTTATATCCTTTAATTTAGGCTGGATCATAAGTGTAAAAGAAGACTTGAAAGATGCAGAATGAACACTTGGAGGCCCACTGAGAACTCACAGAAAGGCACTTAATAGCTTTCCTAGTAAGCTGAAAGTAAGTTCATCTTCAGCTTTAAATCAGAAGATTTGGTATGTTTCTTCTTGCTGGCACAAACTCTAGAAACAATAGAAGAGACAGTTTTAAAAATACAACATGACTTTCCTTGAAAACCAGTGGGTACTTTTGTGGACTATAATTATGAAGAATTACTAAAAATCACAGAACAGAGGGAATGGACTGCATAATAATGTGAACACCCGAACTGCACAAGGAGGAGTGTAGAAAGTATAACCACCACAGACGGAGCAACACTGATGGGGCCAGAGCCTCCAGCTTCAAAGCTAGAGGTTGTGGAAGCCACCAGGAGGGGCCCAGAAGCAACAACCAGATGATGACCTGCCCTGGGTGCAGCAAGAAGGGGTGAGCCACGTTCCATGGCCTCGATCACTGCCACAGCACACACCGAACACAACAACCAGGATGTGGTGGTAGCACCAGGTCTTCCTTTAGGTGACAACTATCATTGAGGATGTTGTTGAAGAAAAAGAAGGGAATGTCCTTAATGTACGGTGTCACCAGAAAGAAGACCATCTACCTCTAGATCTGCCATCAATGTATCTTCTGACATATTCACCTTCCTCCACCTCCACTGAAAAAATTGAGGAATGCAAGCCTGGCATCAACTCAAAAACCTAAGGTGGAGAAAGAGATATGCAGATGTGAATATGATAAAAAACATAATGAAAATATTCTATGAGATTGGGATTACAGGAAAAAACATGACATGCAACTGTCACATAAAAAGACAATTAAAAGTGGAAAAATAAACTGAATAGAAGGAAATTCTTTGCAGATTCATGGAGCTGTAAACCATGTAAAATGGACTCAATGACCAAGAGCTAAAAAAATGAGGTGATAAAAAAATACCCTTTTATGAAAAGAAAGATTTCAGACCTTAGAATTGTAATTAAGGACATAAACAGAGCTGATCCATAATTAATAATAAATAGAATAGAAATATATCAATATAATATCATATCCTACTACTTATCTAGAAGAAAAACTAATAAACCCAGATAGAGCCATGTGTGATCCTGCGCAGGGAACCTCCTGGCCCACACCACAGTCGCTGGGTAACTCAGCTGGCTTGAGGTCCTGCCTGCTGGCAGAGGCCTGGGAGTGACCATGGACTAGGGGAGGGTGGAAGGGAGTGAGGCCTGCCTCAAACTGCCAGGCTGTGGTTCTATGACAGCCCCATCTCCACAGCCAGACTTTCTGGTTGAGTAGGGCCACTTCGGCCCCTCCCTGGCAGCTTTGGCCAGAGGAGGGGAACAGACCTATGACCCTTGCTAAAAAGCACTGGTGAAGCTGAGACCAGGCTCATGGAACTCAGCCCTGGCCTGCCCAGCCTCACTCTGCCACCTGCCCGGCTGAGGTGAAGAGTAAGGACACACCAGGAGGTCACAGGGCCCCACCCACCACCTGAGGCACTAGAGTGCTTCCCCAGAGGAAGTAGAGCTGGTCACAGGACCCCCATTTGGGGAATGGACACACTTGCAGCTCTGACTCAGGCAAGGCAAAGGACATATATGTAACCTCAACATTTGTACCCCCACAATATTCTGAAATTAAAAAAAAAAGATTAGTTCATATATCTGAGTGCAAATTTCTTATAGCTAGAATAAAACAGTGTTCAGAATCAATTTTATTCCTATTTTTCATTTTTAACAAATGTAAGCACTGAAAAACTTAAAAAAATAAAAGGTAATAAAAACATACAGCAAATAAGACAATAGAAAAGAAGCTAATACACATAGAAAGCAGTTAAAGATAATCCAATGTAAAGACAACAACATGAAAAGTGTAACAGAAAATGTATATAGAGATAACAAAAAATAATTTCCTAAGTGAAGCAAAAATTAAACCTGAAAAACAAGAGAGACATGTGTCTGGTAAAGTCTGATTCAACATGCTTGACATTGTACTATATTCTTGTTAAATTATTGAAATTCAAAATTAAAGAGAACTACTCAAGCCTCCGGCAGAGAAAGAAAATACTTCATATGGGAGGATATATTAGGCTGGCAACAGAATGTTTCACAGAAATATCCTTAGGTGAAATAATAGAACTATGTTTTCAAAGTATTGAAGGAAAGACTTATTCCTTAATATTATTCTGGTTAGAATTCCATTTAATAATAAAGGCTATGGCAATATGAAGATAATCTCAAACACGAAAGAGCTTGAGACCAATAACTGAGCTAACCTGATAGAGATTTCTGCTTCATTAGCCAGGAAAGAAGTAAATGAAAACGAAAGCTAAGAAACAGGCCACACTGAAGGGCTGTAGTTGAGCAATGACTCCTTTTAATACAGAACACAGAGTAGAAAAGTTATGAGATTATGTCTAGTGAGCAAGCCACTCCGGTTCATATGGAAATAGAAATATGAAGTCAAATATTAATCCGAAGTTCAAGAAAGACCAGATAATAGGAAAATCGAATCTAGCAATGTCAAGATGAGAACTGTTCAAAGATAAACTTGGGCATACAACAATTTTTGAAGAGTTTCTTTGAGCAGAGAGCAATCCATGAATCAGGTAGCCCCAGATCACAAGGGGTTCAATGCTCAGCTGAGGAAGGTGGGAGAGGGTGAGAGAAACTTTTATAAAATGTTCACAAATGTAAGATAGAGAAAATATATTTGATTGTGAGAGTGGAGAGTCCCTAGTTAGAGCTTAGCTGGTAATTTCTGATTGGTAAAAGTGTCCACTTTCATTGTATTACTTACATTGGGAACCAAAAGCATTAGAGCCATCCAGTCTAATAGCCTCCAATTACAACATTTTTAATGTAACATATTCTGGTTAAATTACCGAAATACAAAGGCAGAAAGTAGGTGTAATAAAATGGGGAGGGTGGAGCTTGAAGGGAACTGGACAGTGCGTTCCCTATCTAAAGTAATTTTTAAAATATTTTTTTAAAAAAAGATGGTGACGCAAATGAAACCATTAGACCTACTAGTCTCCACCAGAGGAACCGAAGGGTAAATAACAGAGCATTCTCCCAGTAAGTGCCTACAAGGGCCAGACAGGTGGTGTGGGTACTTGCCACAGGCCTGGAAAGTGAAAAGGAAAAGAAAGCTGCTGCTCCAGCTGCAGAGGGTAAAGGCCAGACAAAATAAGTCTCAGGACAGGAAGCAGCTAGAGAGTTGACAGTTAAAAAGTTCCTTTAGAGGGACAGGGTGGAGTCAGTTGTTTTGCCTTTCAGGAACTAAAAGGAGGGACCTAGAGAAAGGAAAGAACAATGTATCAGGAAAGTGCAAACACTCGTCTGGGTAGAGCAGATTGCCTATTGTACCCCAGCTCCTGGGGCTGTTTGCCCAGACAGGCTCCTCTCTCCTGGGTAGTTATTCCCGACTGTGTTCCGGGGTGATGCCCTCAGTCTGACAGTGAAGGAGTTAATTTTGTGTCATTTATGCCTCTTGGAGAGGAGCTGCCTTCTAAGCCTGCTTCCAACATGATAAAACTTCCCCCACGAACTCCCCTATACATTGTAGACACCCTAGTGCAACCTCCCTCCTAGGATAAGTGGGATGTTAAGGGGCTTTCTTATCAGCCAGTGCAAGAGGAGCAGGGACTGTTAGGAGCTTGCTGTCTGCAGGACTAACTGGGCTCTTCGGGACACACCCTGTTGAGGACAGAGAAGCATGGACTCCCATGTTATCACATCCAATAGGGAAATCCAGTTTAGGAAGTTCCCTTAAACACATTAGTGGTTTTTTTTTTTTATTATACATATTTAAACCTCACAACAACCCCTTGAAGTTTCATACTATCGTTAGCTCCATTTTACTGACGGAGAAACTGAGTTTTGCAGAAGCTAAATGACATGGCCACATTCTCACAAGTACAAAGTGGTCTGTCTGTGACTTGAACACAGATGGTTTAAATCCAGCATCTGTTAAAGTCACAGTTACGGTGTAGTTAGTTATAGCATTAGATTCTACCATGTGTCAGCCAAACTTTCTGAATACCTTGAGAACTTGAAATTCAGGCATGGCGTAGAATCTAGTCTCCCATACACACGTTGGAGATAGGATTAAACCCCAATTTCAAAGTACACTGCAAGTTACTTACAGAGCTCCACTCACTGGGTTACTTCAGCCTGTAGCAGGAAAATGTCGGGTGCCGGGTTGCGGCCAATTGCCGTCTCCCCGTAGTTCCACATCTCCGGGGGCAAGTGCTGTGCGTGGCCAGTTGGACGCTGCTGCGGCCGCGCCCTGGGCGCCCAGCCACCCCGGACACCCACTGGGACCTGCGGGCTGGAATGCCCCAGGCCCTCCTGCCCCGGCCTGTTTCCAGCCACGCTGCTTGCGTGATCCTGATTGGGTAATTTTTGGATCCGACTGTTTTCGATTGGATGTTAAAGCTTGTTGTTGATTGGATGTTAAAGCTTGTTGCTGATTAGATGCTTCTTGAGCCCTACCAAGGGTATAAAAGCAGGGGCAGAAGGGCAGGAAGGGGGAGAACATCGGGAGACCCAAAGAGAGCTGTAACACTAGGTGTGCTGAACCTGCTGTAGAAGAATAAAGGCTGTTCTCCGACTCTTCGTGTGCCGCTCGGTTCTTTCCCCGGTCAAATGAATAAGAGCTGTACCAAGAGCTGAAACACTAGCTGTACACACTGCCGCAACACAGGAACCAGGTTGACTGCGAACCTCTGACTTCTAAGGTCTGCAGAGGAGCTGCCCTTATAGGCTTTCAAACGGCCCAGCCCCCAGAGTCTGGTTACTATCACCCCAGATATCCCTAGGAAATATAGTTGCAGGACCTCAGCTTGCTCCTGTGTACCTCTTATTTAAATGTTTACATTGAAAAAAAGGTGTTCCATTATGCAATAATCCCCCATGTCCCAGGATGGGCAGGATGTGCCCTTGTGTGTCACGTATTCCTGCTCCCTGGGAGCCTGATGCCAGACTTCTAGCTGTGACGTGGAAGGTGAGAGCTTGGAAGGAGTTCAGGAAAAGCAGATCCAATAACCTAGAGGAGGCAGAAGAAGAAGGTGGGAGGTTTTAATCACACTCCCAGTTTATGGCACACTTTCTTCATCAACTCCTATGAGGCCTCTCTCTTTTTATTTTTCTTCCTTTCATCCCTCATCCTCAGCTCCATTCACCACTCCACTCAACGCACTGTGATAGGTGTCTGTAATTAGTCCACCATAGGGTCTGAGTGTGACATAGGTCATGGTTTTATTTCCGTTTGTGTTTCTTATTTAATGATATTGGTCTATAACTCTTGCTATTATGCATTTCTCTCTACTCTCCACATATTTTCAATGTTTTTATTGATACATAGTAATTATATATATTCATGGTATAGAATGCTCTGATACATGTATACATTGCATAGTGATCAAATCATGGTGTTAGCATGTCTATTACCTTCAACATTTATCATTTTTCTGTTGTGAGAATATTCAGAACGCTTTCTTCTAGCTATTTGACATATGCAACACATTGTTGTTAGTTATGGTCACTGTACTGTGCACTAGAGCACCAGAACTTTTTCCTTCTATCTAACCATGACATTATACTAGATCAACCTCTCTCCATCTCCCACTGCTCCCATTCTCTCTAGTCTCTAAGAACCTCTATTCTACTCTTAACTTCCATGCGACCAGTTTTTTTAGAGTCCACACATAAGTCAGATCTGTGGTCTTCATGACATGATTGTTGCCTTTGAACCTGCTGTTCCAGCACATGTCTCTGCAGTGGATGTCTCTGCTGTATGAACTTGAGACTGTCTATGACAAGGCTTTTTCTCAGCCTGTGCTTGGGCAGGTAGATGGACTTGCAAATTAATGCCCCTGGGACACCATTCAGTCCAGGATGATAGCAGTTGGAGACTAATGTCCCTGTGTCCTACTTGCTTGGGTGAGATGACTTTTAGGCATGTACAACACTGCCTCCTGGTGTCATCTAGTGGCATTCCGCTCCCTTTGTCCACAGGTAACCTGGAAATGATGCACCTTTTATTGATCCTCACACTGCCCTGGTCTCACTGTCCCACTCCTGCCCTGGTGCTTCCTTAAATTTATCCATTTCCTCTAGGTTTTCCCATTTGTTAGCATATAGTTGCTCATAACAGTCTCTTATGATCTACTGTATTTCTGTAGTA